>JAXCGZ010013376.1:102500-115000 GCA_037179515.1 Halocaridina rubra | reverse complement strand
CTGATCTAACCTATGCGACAGCTTCATTCCAACACCCATTCTTTGCCTGACATCCTCATTTCTTACTCTATCTATTCTAGATACACCAATCATACCTCTAAAACACCTCATCCTCATTACATATAACGTCTTCCTTTCATCTTCTCTGGCATTCTAAGTCTCCGTTCCATACAATGCTGTCGGCACAATCACACCTAGATATATACTTCTCTTTGCATTCATTCCCAAATATCTATTTCTCATTACACTTTTCAACCCACCTAGACATTTACATGTTTCCTTCACTCTGTGATTTGCTTCTACATCAACTCGTCCATTCCTTGATACATGCAACCCTAGATACTTAAAACTCTCAACTTCTTCAAGCAACTCCCCATTCACTCCTACATTCATTCTACCAACATGAACACTCCTCGTGCATCTCATGACTTTACTTTTACCAAAATTCACCCGCAACTTCCTTTTTTCACACACATTAATAAACTCAGAAGACACCAAATGAATCAATTAATTTTCAAGATCAGCCACCAGTACAGTATCATCTGCAAATAGCAACTGAGTCAATTTCCATAAACTTCCATCTTCACCCACTAGTTCCAAGCCTCTGCTTAATACTCTTTCATTTACTTCTCTTACCATTCCATCCACATACGCATAAAACAACCATGGCAACATTACACAACCTTGACATAACCCAACATTCACCTCAAACTAATCACTCACACCATTCCCAACTCTCACACATGCTCTACTATTCATGTAAAAACTCTTCACCGCATTCAACACACTTCCACTTATTCCATACAGTCGCAACACCCTCTACAACCCCTCCCTATCTACCCTGTCATACGCTTTCTCTAAATCCATAAAGGCCCAAAAGGTGTCTTTTCCTTTCTCCAAGAACTTACACAACTGTCTTACCGCAAACTTCTGATCCACACATCCTCTTCCTCTCCTGAACTCACACTGTTCTTCCCCAATCAATCTCTTAGTACCTTTTCTAATTTTCTTGATTAACACTCTTCCATATACCTTACCAACTACACTCAACAAACTAATTCCCCTAAAACTGATACTCATACTTATCTCTCTTCCTTTAGTAAAGTGGAACCACACATGGACTTCTCCAATCAACTGGGACCCTCCCTTTCCTGAAACATACATTCAACAACTTAACCATCCATTTTACTTATGTCTCCCCACCTTTCAACAAGCATTCAGCATGACACCCATCTATCCCTGAAGTTTTACTTGCTTCCGTTGTTCTCAATGCCAAACATACCTCCTCTTTTGTTATATCTCTATCATTCTCATCTCCAAACATTGGCATTCTCCATTCGTTTTCAACAGCCACAATCTCTGAATAATCATATAAACATATTAATATAGGTGAAAGCATGAATCATATTTTTCCCCTGACTGAGACTCGAACCTAGGACACATAATTACTGTGCTAAGGTGCTTATCAACCACACCACAGATGGTCTAAAAGAGAAACAAACCTTACAGCTTAACTGCTATACTTGGAATGAACGCATTCAATATAAATGCCTTTGTGTTCAAATTACAGCTTCTCCTAACCTCAATCGTGGTTTAGTTTTTTGCATTTAGTTGAAATCCCAGTTATATAGGTAAGTAATAATAATCAAATAAACACAACATATGTAAATACATGAATCACACTTCACCCCTGACAGGCGTTCGTTCCTAGCATAGAAGTTAAGCTGTAAAGTTTGTTTTTATTTTATACCTTCAGTGGTGTAGTCGATAGCACCTTGACACAGTAATTATGTGTCCTAGGTTTGAGTTCCAGTCAGGGATTAAGTTCAAGGCTAAGGGCCCCAACACTTCCAAGTACACTGAGGTCGCCAGAGGGGTCATGGATTACCTACAATGTTACATGGAATGTACCTCTAAAAAAGTAGAACCCCCAGCAACAGATCCTGTACCCTTAACCTCAACTGTCTCTCCAGACTCACCTGCCCAGTATCTCCTGCACTTGCTGCAGGTTCTCCTGCCTCTCCACACTTACTTGCCCCAGTCTCTCCAGCATCTACCTCTCTAGCTTCCTCCTCCCATTAAGCCTGTCTCTCCCTCTCTTGCACACTCCTTCCAGTGTGCAAGCCAACCACAGGAGTGGAGGTATGGAATATACTGTATATATTTATATAAGGAATCGTTCTCTTTTTTAGCCCTAGTTGTTTCCATGTGTCATGTTTTTTGTCTTAGATTATAAACTTTATTACTGCATTAGCATAGGTAGGTGACAAAGGAGCTAATATATATAGGTGCATAAATGATTGTCACTACCTAATTGTGCTTACAGCAAAAAGCCCTATGTTCGTAATTCTCCATCTCTTGGTCGGTTCCATATTGTGTTCAGTGATGCTTATAATATTTGTCCTTAAAACTCTGAATTGATTCAGCATTTACTACTTTCTCGCTTGGCATATTCCAATCAATAACTCTTACACTAAAAAAGTATATCCTAACATCCCGCAAAGAAGTTTTATTACTAAGCCTCAAACAATGACCTCTAGTTCTAGAACCAGCCATATCAATACATCGATCCCAATCCACTCTATCAACTCCATTGAGGAATTTAAAAACCGTCACCATATGCCCCCTAATCCATCTACCTTAGAGTGATGGTAAGTCTAATTCTCTCAGACTCTCCTCATAGCTGAGGTGCATGTTCACCAGTTTTGTGGCATGTTCTTGATCTTTTTCCAGCTTCATTATGGGCTTTTTCAAGCGCGGATTCCGAAAAGAGGCTGCATATTAAAACTTTGGCCTCACAAAAGTTAATAAATTTTTCTGAACATTTCCTCGTCCATTTGTCTGAAGGCTACCATTACAGTTGCTAAGAACACATATACTGCCCTTACTATGCCATATTTATTCATTTTTGGAGATAAATATGCCAGTATGTTTGCTCCTGTATCTCTCTTGTTCTCTGTCTCTTGAAGTTCTGCTTCTGCTATTGAGTATCCAAGCTTGGACCTTCTTGCACTTGTACCCATTCTCATTTCCTTACATTTAGAAGTATTTACTTTCAGTAGTCACTTTTATGATCACTCATACAGACTATTTAGATCTTCCTGAAATTCTCAACCAATGATCTCGTCTCTTACTTTCTTCAAAATATTTGCATCATTTGCAAACATATTCATAAATGAACCAATACACTCTGATAGGTCATTAACATAGTACAAGGAACAAAAGTGGCCCTAAAACTGAACCCTGTGGAAATGCACTACTAATCTTTCTCCATTCAGACACTGAGTGTCTTACTCTAATCTTCTGATTCCCTTCCTTCTAAGTATGTTTTTATCCATTCCAAGACATATCAACCTTTTCTCGCCATTATTTGCAGCTTCCTAATAAGTCTCCTGTGTTGGACTGCATCAAATGCCTTCTGAAAATCTAGGAATATGCAATCTGCCCAGCCCTCTCTTTTCTGTAAAATCCTCCCTACTTCATCATAAAATTCTAATAAGTTTGTTACTGTTGATCTTCCTTCTCTGAAACAATGTTGTCTCATTAAAAAAGAGTTGAAGGATTCCAAGTGAAGAAAGATGTATTTTCTTAGTAGTTTCTCCATAACTTTGCAAACTCGGCTGATCAAGGAAACAGGTCTATAGTTTAGAGATGCATCCCTCCTTCCCTTTTTAAAGATAGGTACTATATTCGCATGTTTCCAGCATCTTGGAATCTCCCTAGAGGCCAGCGACTTTTCAAATTTTATGCATAGTGCCAATGATATTGGTTTAGTGCATTTCTTAAGTACTTAAGAGGATATATCATCAGACCCTGTAGCTTTATGGGCATCTAGCTATAACAACGGTTTCTATCTATATGTGGCTGAAAAGCTGATGGTCTCTAATGCCCATAAATTCCTATCTTTGCAGTCTGTTTTATGTTTTCCTTTATCTGGGCACTCCAAGCTGCAATCTCAACTCTTTCAGAAGAGAACCATGAACCGTCAATTAAATCATCCCGGCCATCACTCAAGTGTTTGTTGCTATCTTCTTGTTTACAAATCCTGATTTCTAGTACAATATTTTCCCTACCATTTTTTTTTTTTATCAATTTTGCTAGTTCGTTTCTCTCTTCCCCTTATGCCTCGTTAGAGTCCTCTAAATTTCTTTTTATCTCTTTAAGTGTGTGTTTGCTTGCAATTACCTAATTATAATTACCCAATTGTGCTTACGGGACAGAACGCTATGCTTGTAATTTTTTGTCTGGTGGTCGGTTCCTTGCTTTGGTAATTCCAATGATCAACTTTTCATACACCAAGAAAGTGCTTCCTTACATCCTGCAGAGATTTCCTTCAAGCCTCAAACTATGACATATAGTAATAAACCCAGCCATATCAAAATATTGATCCCTATCCACTCTGGCAAAATCGTGAAGGAATTCAAAGACTGTCCCCATATCCCCCTCTTTCTTCTAGCTTCGAGTGATGGTGAGTTTAATTCCATCAGACTTTCTTCATAATTCATATGACGCATTTCTGGCACCAGTTTTGTAGCATGTCTGAACTCTTTCCACTTTATTCATAGCTTTTGCAAGCGTGGATTCCAAAAGCATGCTGCAGATTCAAGCTTTGGCCTCACATAATTTACATGAATTTTTTTTTATAAAATCTTTCTTTGTGTGTCTGAATACTAACCTTCCATTTGCTAAAAGCAATATGTATCCGTTACTGTGCCAAATATATGCATTTCTGGAGACAAAGGGGCCAGTATGTTTATCCCTAGATCTTCATTCCCCGTCTCTTGAAGTTCTGCACCTGCTGTTTAGTACCCAAACTTGGGCCTTCAAGCACCTGTATCTATTCTGTTCACCGCACATTTAAAAGCATTGAATTTCATTAGCCACTTTGCTGATCACTCATGCCGATATTTTAGGCTTTCCTAAAGTTGTCTACCGCTGTTCTCATTTATTACTTTTTTCACAATATTTGAATCATCTGCAAACATATCCAATATTGCATTTACAAACTCCAGTACATCATATTGATATACAAGGAACAAAAATGGCCCTAAAGCTGTACCCTGTGAAACCCCACAACTAACCTTTTTCCCGCCAGACACTGAGTGTCTTACTTTATTCCTCTGTTCCCTTCCTTCTAAGTAAGTTTTTATCCATTCCAAGAAATTTTCTCCTATTCTTGCCATTACTTTCAATTTCTTAATAAGTCTCCTATGCAGGACTGTGTCAAATGCATTCTGAATATCTAAGAAAGTCAATCTGCCCAGCCATTCTCTTTCTTGTAAGGTCTGGCTTACTTCATGATAAAATTCCAATTAGTTTGTTGCTATAGATATGCCTTCTCTGAAGCCATGTTGGCTCACAAACAAAGAGTTGATGGGCTCCACGTATGGAGAGGTACATTTTCTTGGTAGTTTCTCAATAAGATTTTAAGCTTTGCTGGTCAAGGAAACTGTCCTATTGTTCTGAGCTGTATTCTTTTTTCCCTTTTTGAAGAAAGGTGTCACATTTGTTTGTTTCCAGCATCTTGGAATCTCTCCAGATTCCAGTGATCTTTCAAAGATGAGGCATAGCACCACCAATATTGGCTTAGTGCATTTCCTATGTACATGAGGTGATATGTCAACAAGCCCTATAGCTTCTTGGGCAACTAAGTCCATCAATGCATTGAATACCACTGTAGCTGTAAATATCATTTAAGCTAAACTAGCCATAATCTCTTATCGCTGCAATCTGAATGGGGTGGAGTTTTTTATACTGTAAATACTGACTGAAACTTCTCGTTCAGTTCTTTACATAGCTCTTCATCTGTGTCAGTGATGCTTTCATCTGCCCTCTTTAACTTTACTCTCTGGCTCTCTTACTTAATTAATCATTTCTAGCTCGTTTGTAAGTCAACCAATTATTTACACTTTTTCTCCCCATATACCATATCCAGCATATGTCTCCACTCGTTAGCTCTCTTACTCACATTGTTCCGGTTTTACGTCACGGACTCCCTTTTCTACTAAGGGCTAGGACGGTTGCCTTCTTGCGAAGAACTTGTTTTGGCAGATGTAATGGTTACCCTGAATGCATGCCCTTGCTAACCCCAAACCGTGATGGGGCGTGAACCCTCGACTTGACACCTCAGAGTCGCAGACGCTACCGCATGAGCCACGGTGACTACTTAGCTCTCTTACTCACATTATTGAGCCATTTCTACTTTTCTTTGATAACAGCTATTTTGGTGAATGGTATGTAACAAGTAACTATCTCATATCCCTCACAACAGAGCTTCTACAATATTGTACAGATTTGTTTCCTAAAAAAGGTCCTCCGGTCAATAACTGAAAAAAAAGAAGAAGAATTTTTTTATAATCTCCTTTTGGATTGTTCCTACTCATCTTATTATCAGATCCCCTACTTTCAGGCAGAACATTTGCTATAATATACTCCATCAACAACTCACAGCACCTCATATTCAAGTTTGCCAATATCAAACAAAATATACGGACTTTTTCGAGCTGCGATGTCTCATCCCTACCCCTGGACATCGATGGTTCCAGTACATGTTGGTTCAGGAAATTTACTTGTACGCAAAATAGGAATCTTGTCCCAAGAGAATCCTACACACTTTTTGGGTCAAGATTAGTCCAATATATCTCTCTGTGATAAATATCTCCCATAATCAAAATCTCACATTTTTTCTACCGTGTGATGTTAACAACTAAATTCATAATTTCATTGGTACCTTTCTGACTTCTTTCATAAACCTCTAGGCTTTGTTAATTCCTCATTGGGTTATATAGAACAGCCATCATAATTCTTTCTGAGCCAGAGTATTTATTTGAGCAACAAGAAATTCCTTGAACTCACTTCTATAGCAAAGTCTACTCCTTCAACCTAAAACCTTTCACTTATATACAGTGCTATCCCTCCACCAGCCCTCTCAGGTCTTGCAACCATCATTATTTTAAACCCCTAAGGGAAAACTATGACATTGTTTATGTCTTCAATTAACTTAATCTCTGTAACCGCTACCATATCTGCCATACTGTCGCAAATTCTATTCTTTAACTCTTGCATTACCATGCTGCAGAAGACTGGTCGAGATATTTCTTTGGCTAACAAGTTTTTCTTGATGAAGGTGGCACTGCCTCCGTTCTTCCATGGAGACCAGTGCTGTTAGAATCCCTTGTATCCTGAGATTTTTGGAGTATTTTGCTCTGTGCACAGGGTTTTTTGAACCATGATGACATCTATGTTGTCAGCCTTGGCAATGCCTTCAAGATGTTGTAGCTTGTGTCTGAGACCCTGGGCATTCCAGTGTAGGATCCCGAGATTAGACATCTTGATGATTTAAGGAAGTGGAGGTGGTAGGAGAGGTGGTTTGTTAAGGCTGGTGGTGGGTTCTGGAGATGAGGGCTTGGGCGACAACAGAATGGGCTACTTCGATGACTTGATTGTAGGCATCTTGAGTAGAGGCTTCGGTTTCGAGGAGTCAAACGGCTGCCAGTATGGCTTAGTAAGAAGATTGGTGAGCTAATTTACTGTGAAGAGGGTTTGTTGTTAGGAAGAGGAGGCAGAGGAAGGTGTCTGGATAGGCTGTTGAGGTGTGGGGGTATGGGATTTAAGTCTGGGGTGCCAGGACCTGGTGTGGTGAGCGGGTGTGTGTGGTCTGAGTGTTGCATGTGACTGTATTGCGTGTTTGAGTGTTGCATGGGGTGGAGGTGTTGGTGTGAGTGTTGCATGAGGGGATGGTGGGAGTGTGAGTGTTGTTTGGGTGGATGGTAGGAGTGTGAGTGTTGTGTGTACGGGTGGGAACTGTAGGAGGTGTGATCTGTGTATTAGGAGCTGGGTTAGTGTTGTGTAGTGGGTTTTGGGTGGGGAGGTTGGGTCTGAGTGGGGCAGGAAGGGGCGTTTGCCAAGGATTGGAGGTAGGGGGAGGAGCCGGGGTGAAGTTGGAGGTGGTGTGATTGGTGGCAAGGTCAGAGGGAGGGACTCTATGAGGAATCCTCTTCAGCCTTACTGGGCAGTGGTTGTTCCATGCGTGATGGTTTCCCTTACAGTTTGTGCACTTGGTAACTGTTGCTTCTTTGGCCTTGAATTTGTTGAGGCAGCGGTCAGTGGAATGTCTCCCACTGCAGAATGCACATCTCTCTGGGAGATGGCAAATATTTCTATGGTGCCCAAATCTTTGACACCGGAAACATCTCAGTGGTCCAGGAGTGTAGTCTCTTAAGTTGAATTTGTCCAAGATGCCGAGGTTTACTTGAGAAGGGGGTAGACCACAGATGTGGACCAGAACTTGTTTGGAGGGGGCGGTTTGGCCCCCTGTTTTGGAAAAGCAACGTGAGGCAGCAGTAATATACGTTTGCTTGGTTAGCAGGTCAACTGACCAAGCCACAGGGAAGCCAATGAGGATATATTTCCTTATTTTTTGGGCAGGGTTCATCTCTGCCAAGTGAGGTGAATTGAGGCTGTGGATCTTCTCTGCGGCTTCTACTGAGGATGGGCGGATGATAAATTCACCCTGTACATTAGGCTTAATTTTGCAGCCAAACTCGGTGAGTTAGTCTTCCAACTCTCTTCTTAAGTCATATGCCTCTTTAGTGGAAAGAGTCTGGACTTTAAACTTGATATGGGCTCTCTAATGGCAACGGTCTTCGGGGCTGAGGGGGGAAACTGAGGCAGAGACACTCTCCAGGCCGCTGCCAGAGGCCGTCCTTGGCCTCTTCTTCCCCACAACCATCCATCCTTCTTGAGGGGAGTCGAGTTCCATTCCCCCTCTGGGTGGGGGGAGCAGGAGAAGCGGTAGAGGCCATGACTAACAACTAGTCATGGATATTCATAGGTTTCACTAAGTATATTATATCACTTGCACTGTTTGTCAATTTTGTTTGATAAAATATAGGGACCTTGTGGCTGGATCACTTCATTTAAATGAAACACTACAACACTTCATCACTAAAACAGTCTTCTATCTTTCTTCCCAACTCTCGTGGGAGAGGGGAGTGCAAACAGAATATATGCAATGGATCACCTCAGTTATGAGACACACAACAAAGTATGCTCATCACCAAGTGGTCTTTTTATTTTTCTTTCCAGCTCTCTTAAGAGAGGGAAAAGGAAACAGAATATAAATGCAAAATTAAAATTTGAACACTATCTATAGAATAATGGATATCACAAACTGTGTGTTCATCTAAACCAAAACAACACAAAAGCACAAAAAAACAAAAAAAAACAAAACAAAACCAATCTTTCAGTTTCTCTCTCTGGCTCTCGTGAGAGAGGAAGAAAAGAAAACAGAGATACTTAGGTTCGTTTTTTCTTTGTAGAAACTTCCACTTCAGATCAGGGAAGTGGTGGAGGAGGAGAAATTCACTTCATTGGTCGGAAGAGGCTTCAACTACCTATTGCAAAGGAGATAAAAACAGAGTAGAAACTTGAACACTTTCTATTTTCCTTTCTCTTCCCAACTCTTATAAAAGAGAGAGAAGAGCAGGCAAAAATATTTAGGGTTATAGAACACACACAGTCACTTGTTTTCACTAAAGCAGAGAAGGAAACACACGCGGAATAAAAAAAAGCCAGTCTTTCTGTTCTTTCTTTGGCTCTCGTGAAAGAGAAATAAAGAGAACAGAGATACTTGGGCTCGTTTTTTGTAGAAACTTTGTCGGTTTCAACTGCTGGCAGAGAGGATGATGGAGGTCCTATCACTACTTCAGAACAGGGAAGTAGTGGAGGAGGAGGAAATCACTTCACTGGTAGGAAGAGGCTTCAACTACCTATTGCAAAAGAGATAAAAACAAAATATAAATTTCAACACTTCTTATTACTCTTTCTCTTCCCAACTCTTACAAAGGAGAGAGAAGAGCAGGCAGAAATATTTAGGGTTATAAAACACACACAGTCACTTGTTTTCACTAAAGCAGAGAAGGAAACACAAACGGAATAAAAAAAAGCCAGTCTTTCTGTTCTTTCTTTGGCTCTCGTGAAAGAGAAAGAAAGAGAACAGAGGTACTTAGGCTCGTTTTCTGTAGAAACTTTGTGGGCTTCAACTGCTGGCAGAGAGGATGATGGAGGTCCTATCACTACTGGAGCGAAGCGAATGGATGGGATAGGATAGGAAGGGAAAAAGGGGAGGGGGTTAAGGATATAAGGGAACTGGAGGGAAAAGCACGAAAATTAAATAAAGTAAGAGATAAAAAGAGAGGGGCAGACCCTCGTGCTGACACTACTGACGCTGGAACCAGGATGAAGAATAGCTTTCAGACACATTGTCAAGGAAATGATCAGAAATATTTATGTAACTTATGTGAAGCGAAAGCTTGAATATGCTGCACAGTTTTAGAATCCACACCTAAAAAAAAAAACATGAATAACCTGAAAAAAGTTCAAAGATATGCAAGGAAACTGGTGCCAGAAATACACAATTTTAGTTAGAGTGAGGATGAGGGAATCAGAGTTATCATCTAACCATCACTAGAAAATAGATAAATGAGGGGGAATAATGTGGGGGCATTCATGGTAAGTTTCTGTTTTACTAGGGGGGATCAAAGTACTGAACTCGGTTAAGAGCTTGGAAACATACAGGACAGATATTATTTGCACATTCCACCTTTACTACCACTACTCTGTTAAATGAAACTAAGAATTCAATTTTCTTTTAATTTTGGAAATGCAATGAAACATTAAAAAAAAAATAATAATTTTGGGGAGTAGAGCTTGTGTTAGGGTAGAGAATGAAGTGAGTGAGTGGTTTCCAGTGAGTGTGGGACTGAGACAGGGATGTGTGATGTCACCATGGCTGTTCAATTTGTATATTGATGGAGTTGTAAGAGAGGTGAATGAGCGAGTGCGTGGTCGAAGTTTGAGAATGGTAGATGGGGATGATAACGAGTGGGAACTGAATCAGTTGCTGTTTGCAGATGATACTGTAGTGGTGGCAGATTCAGTGGAAAAGCTGTGTCAGTTAGTGTCAGAATTTGGAATGGTGTGTGAGAGAAGGAAGTTGCGAGTGAATGTTGAAAAGAGTAAGGTTATGGGGTGTACAAGAAATGAGGATGGTGATGGATTGAACATTATGTTGAATGGAGAGACACTTGAGGAGATTGGTCAGTTTAAGAATTTAGGCTCCGTTATAGCTACAAATGGTTGAGTGGAAGCAGATGTGTGTCACAGACTGAATGAAGGATGTAAAGTATTGGGTGCGTTGAAAGGAGTTATGAAGAATAGAGGGTTGGAAATGAATGTTAAGAAAGTTTTGTATGAGAAAGTGGTTGTGCCAACTGTGATGTATGGATCAGAGTTATGGGGTATGAAAGTAAGTGAGAGACGGAAACTAAATGTGTTTGAGATGAAATGCCTGAGGAGTATGATTGGTGTATCTCGGTTGGATAGGGGTAGGAATGAAGTAGTGAGAGCAAGAACGGGTGTGAGGATATAAATTGAAGGCAGAGTAGATATGAATGTTCTGAGATAGTTTGGCCATGTGGAAAGGATGGATGATGAAACACTGCTGAAAAAGGTGATGAATGCGAGAGTTGATGGGAGAAATGCTAAAGGGATGTCTAGGTTTGGATGGATGGATGGAGTAAGGAGAGCCCTGAATGATAGGAGGATGGATGTGAGGGAAGCAAGCAAGCGTGCTAGGAATAGGAATGAGTGGTGAGCGATTGTGACGCAGCTCTGATGGGCATCTGCTGTTACCACAGGGATGTATCTTACAGAGGTAACCCTGTGGTAGGGGCAGCATGAGGAGTTGGCAGTTGTGAAGCGACACAGGTTATGGAAGAGCCGGGAGGATGGGCTGCGGCACTCCAGCAGTGCCATCTGAATAGTCGCTAGCTCCCTCGTCATTGCCCATAGAGCAAAGTAATCCCCTTATTGTTTTCTTTCTTTGATATCGGCTACCCCCCAAATTAAAGGTGGAAACAGCCAAGGTAGATAAATAATATATATATATATGCATATATATATATATATATATATATATATATATATATATATATATATATATATATATATATATATATATATATATATATATATATATATATATATAAATAAGTACAAACTGTTAGCATACAGCACTAAATAGTAAGGAAGCCCATCAGTGAAACAAAACTTATAAAACAAGGCTTCCTTACTATATATATATATATATATATATATATATATATATATATATATATATATATATATATATATATATATATATATATATATATATATATATATATATATATATGTATATATATATATATATATATATATATATATATATATATATATATATATATATATATATATATATATATATATATATATATATATATATATATATATATATATATATATATATATATATATATATATATATATATATATATATATATATATATATATATATATATATATATATATATATATATATATATATATATATATATATATATATATATATATGTATATACATATATATATATGTATATATATATATATATATATATATA
>JAXCGZ010013376.1:80000-87500 GCA_037179515.1 Halocaridina rubra | reverse complement strand
ATAACCATGAAGGAATTTAAAGACTATCACCATATCCCCCCTCACTCTTCTAGCTTCGAGTGATGGTAAGTCTAATTCCCTCAGCCTCTCATCATAACTGAGATTGCGTATTTCTGGCACCAGTTTCGTGGCATGTCTTTGAACTTTTTCAAGCTTAGCTATGTGCTTTTTCAAGTGCGGATTCCAAAAGGGGGCTGCATATTCGAGTTTTGGCCTCACATAGGTTACATAAATATTTCTGAACATTTCCTTGTCCATGTGCCTGAAGGCTACCCTTACATTTGATAAGAATGCATATGCTGCCCTTACTATGCCATTTATATGTATTTCTGGAGACAAATCTGCCAGTATGTTTACTCCTAGATCTCTCTCATTTTCTGTCTCTTGAAGTTGTACTCCAGCCACCGAGTAGTCAAGCTTGGGCCTTCTTGCGCTTGTACCCATTCTCATTACCTTACATTTTGAAGTATTGAATTTCATTAGCCACTTTTCTGACCACTCATGCAGATTATTTAGATCCTCCTGAAGTTCTCTACCATTGTTCTCGTTTTTTACTTTCTTCACAATCTTTGCATCATCTGCAAACATATTCATGAATGAATTTACAGACTCTGGTAGGTCATTTACATATACAAGGAACAAAAGTGGCCCTAAAACTGAACCCTGTGGAGTTCCACTACTAACTCTTCTCCATTCAGACACTGAGTGTCTTACTCTAACCCTCTGTTCCCTTCCTTCTAAGTAAGTTTTTATCCATTCCAAAACATTTCCACCTATTAAAGCCATTGATTGCAGCTTCCTAATAAGTTTCCCATGTGGAACAGTGTCAAACGCTTTCTAGAAGTCTAGGAATATGCAATCTGCCCAGCCCTCACTTTCCTGTAAGATTTGGCTTACTTCATCATAAAATTCTAATAAATTTGTTACTGTTGATCTACCTTCTCTGAAGCCATGTTGCCTCACTGACAAAAAGTTGAAGGATTTGAAGTGAAGAGAGATATGTTTCCTTAGTAGTTTCTCCATAACTTTGCAAACTATGCTGGTCAAGGAAACTGGTCTATAGTTCAGAGCCGTATCCCTCCTTCCCTTTTTGAAGATAGGTATCACATATGCTTGTTTCCAGCATCTTGGAATCTCCCCCGACTCCAGTGACTCCTTAAATATGATACTTAGTGCCACTGATATTGTGTTTGCTCATTTTTTAAGCACATGAGGGGATATGTCATCAGGACCTGTAGCTTTATGAACATCTAAATCCATCAGTGCTTTGCACACCTCTGTGGTTGTAAGGTTGATGTTCTCTAATACCGGCCCTTGAGCTTCTATCACTGCAATCTGAGGGGATGGGGTATTTTCTACTGTAAATATATATATATATATATATATATATATATATATATATATATATATATATATATATATATATATATATATATATATATATATATATATATATATATATATATATATATATATATATATATATATATATATATATATATATATATATATATATATATATATATATATATATATATATATATATATATATATATATATATATATATATATATATATATATATATATATATATATATATATATATATATATATATATATATATATATATATATATATATATATATATATATATATATATATATATATATATATATATATATATATATATATATATGTATATATGTATATATGTATATATATATATATATATATATATATATATATATATATATATATATATATATATATATATATATATATATATATATATATATATATATATATATATATATATATATATATATATATATATATATATATATATATATATATATATATATATATATATATATATATATATATATATATATATATATATATATATATATATATATATATATATATATATATATATATATATATATATATATATATATATATATATATATATATATATATATATATATAAATATATATATATATATATATATATATATATATATATATATATATATATATATATATATATATATATATATATATATATATATATGTATGTATATATATATATGTATATATATATATATATATATATATATATATATATATATATATATATATATATATATATATATATATATATATATATATATATATATATATATATATATATATATATATATATATATATATATATATAAATATATATATATATATATATATATATATATATATATATATATATATATATATATATATATATATATATATATATATATTTATATATATATATATATATATATATATATATATATATATATATATATATATATGAATAATTTTTTTACCCCGACCGGGACTCGAACCTAGGACTTATGATTACTAAGTCAAGGCGCTACCACTACACCACAGAAGGTTAAAAGGAACCCAACCTTATAGCTTATATCTGCTATACTTGGAAATGAACGCATTCTAACTGAATGCCACTATGTTCATTTTACAGATTCCCCAACCTCACTCGTGGCTTCATTTTAGCATTTAATTCAATTCCCAATCTCATTCGGGCATGAAATATCAAATAAGCACATTACATATGTGAAAACATGAATAATTTTTTTACCCCGACCGGGACTCGAACCTAGGACTTATGATTACTAAGTCAAGGCGCTACCACTACACCACAGAAGGTTAAAAGGAACCCAACCTTATAGCTTATATCTGCTATACTTGGAAATGAACGCATTCTAACTGAATGCCACTATGTTCATTTTACAGATTCCCCAACCTCACTCGTGGCTTCATTTTAGCATTTAATTCAATTCCCAATCTCATTCGGGCATGAAATATCAAATAAGCACATTACATATGTGAAAACATGAATAATTTTTTTTACCCCGACCGGGACTCGAACCTAGGACTTATGATTACTAAGTCAAGGCGCTACCACTACACCACAGAAGGTTAAAAGGAACCCAACCTTATAGCTTATATCTGCTATACTTGGAAATGAACGCATTCTAACTGAATGCCACTATGTTCATTTTACAGATTCCCCAACCTGTGGTGTAGTGGTAGCGCCTTGACTTAGTAATCATAAGTCCTAGGTTCGAGTCCCGGTCGGGGTAAAAAAATTATTCATGTTTTCACATATGTAATGTGCTTATTTGATATTTCATGCCCGAATGAGATTGGGAATTGAATTAAATGCTAAAATGAAGCCACGAGTGAGGTTGGGGAATCTGTAAAATGAACATAGTGGCATTCAGTTAGAATGCGTTCATTTCCAAGTATAGCAGATATAAGCTATAAGGTTGGGTTCCTTTTAACCTTCTGTGGTGTAGTGGTAGCGCCTTGACTTAGTAATCATAAGTCCTAGGTTCGAGTCCCGGTCGGGGTAAAAAAATTATTCATGTTTTCACATATGTAATGTGCTTATTTGATATTTCATGCCCGAATGAGATTGGGAATTGAATTAAATGCTAAAATGAAGCCACGAGTGAGGTTGGGGAATCTGTAAAATGAACATAGTGGCATTCAGTTAGAATGCGTTCATTTCCAAGTATAGCAGATATAAGCTATAAGGTTGGGTTCCTTTTAACCTTCTGTGGTGTAGTGGTAGCGCCTTGACTTAGTAATCATAAGTCCTAGGTTCGAGTCCCGGTCGGGGTAAAAAAAAATTATTCATGTTTTCACATATGTAATGTGCTTATTTGATATTTCATGCCCGAATGAGATTGGGAATTGAATTAAATGCTAAAATGAAGCCACGAGTGAGGTTGGGGAATCTGTAAAATGAACATAGTGGCATTCAGTTAGAATGCGTTCATTTCCAAGTATAGCAGATATAAGCTATATGGTTGGGTTCCTTTTAACCTTCTGTGGTGTAGTGGTAGCGCCTTGACTTAGTAATCATAAGTCCTAGGTTCGAGTCCCGGTCGGGGTAAAAAAATTATTCATGTTTTCACATATGTAATGTGCTTATTTGATATTTCATGCCCGAATGAGATTGGGAATTGAATTAAATGCTAAAATGAAGCCACGAGTGAGGTTGGGGAATCTGTAAAATGAACATAGTGGCATTCAGTTAGAATGCGTTCATTTCCAAGTATAGCAGATATAAGCTATAAGGTTGGGTTCCTTTTAACCTTCTGTGGTGTAGTGGTAGCGCCTTGACTTAGTAATCATAAGTCCTAGGTTCGAGTCCCGGTCGGGGTAAAAAAATTATTCATGTTTTCACATATGTAATGTGCTTATTTGATATATATATATATATATATATATATATATATATATATATATATATATATATATATATATATATATATATATATATATTTATATATATATATATATATATATATATATATATATATATATATATATATATATATATATATATATATATATACATATATATATATATATATATATATATATATATATATATATATATATATATATATATATATATATATATATATATATATACATATATATATATATATATATATATATATATATATATATATATATATATATATATATATATATATATATATATATATATATATATATATATATATATATATATATATATATATATATATATATATATATATATATATATATATTTATATATATATATATATATATATATATATATATATATATATATATATATATATATATATATATATATATATATATATATATATATATCAAACAAGCACTTTACATATGTGAAAACATGAATCATTTTTTACCCCGACCGGGACTCGAACCTAGGACTTATGATTACTAAGTCAAGGCGCTTCCACTACACCACAGAAGGTTAAAAGGAATCCAACCTTATAGCTTATATCTGCTATACTTAGGAATGAACGCATTCTAACTGAATGCCACTATGTTCATATTACAGATTCTCCAACCTTTCTCGTTTCTTCATTTTGGCATTTAATTCAATTCCCAATCTCATTCGGGCCATGAAATTATCAAATAAGCACATTACATATGTGAAAACATGAATCATTTTTTACCCCGACCGGGACTCGAACCTAGGACTTATGATTACTAAGTCAAGGCGCTTCCACTACACCACGGAAGGTTAAAAGGAATCCAACCTTATAGCTTATATCTGCTATACTTAGGAATGAACGCATTCTAACTGAATGCCACTATTTTCATATTACAGATTCCCCAACCTCACTCGTGGCTTCATTTTAGCATTTACTTCAATTCCCAATCTCATTCGGGCCATGAAATTATCAAATAAGCACATTACATATGTGAAAACATGAATCATTTTTTACCCCGACCGGGACTCGAACCTAGGACTTATGATTACTAAGTCAAGGCGCTTCCACTACACCACAGAAGGTTAAAAGGAATCCAACCTTATAGCTTATATCTGCTATGCTTAGGAATGAACGCATTCTAACTGAATGCCACTATGTTCATATTACAGATTCCCCAACCTCACTCGTGGCTTTATTTTAGCATTTAATTCAATTCCCAATCTCATTCGATCCATGAAATTATCAAATAAGCACATTACATATGTGAAAACATGAATCATTTTTTACCCCGACCGGGACTCGAACCTAGGACTTATGATTACTAAGTCAAGGCGCTTCCACTACACCACAGAAGGTTAAAAGGAATCCAACCTTATAGCTTATATCTGCTATACTTAGGAATGAACGCATTCTAACTGAATGCCACTATGTTCATATTACAGATTCCCCAACCTCACTCGTGGCTTCATTTTAGCATTTAATTCAATTCCCAATCTCATTCGGGCCATGAAATTATCAAATAAGCACATTACATATGTGAAAACATGAATCATTTTTTTCCCGACCGGGACTCGAACCTAGGACTTATGATTCCTATGTCAAGGCGCTTCCACTACACCACAGAAGGTTAAAAGGAATCCAACCTTATAGCTTATATATGCTATACTTAGGAATGAATGCATTCTAACTGAATGCCACTATGTTCATATTACAGATTCCCCAACCTCACTCGTGGCTTCATTTTAGCATTTAATTCAATTCCCAATCTCATTCGGGCCATGAAATTATCAAATAAGTACATTACATATGTGAAAACATGAATCATTTTTTACCCCGACCGGGACACGAACCTAGAACTTATGATTACTAAGTCAAGGCGCTTATACTACACCACAGAAGGTTAAAAGGAATCCAACCTTATAGCTTATATCTGCTATACTTAGGAATGAACGCATTCTAACTGAGTCCCGGTCGGGGTAAAAAATGATTCATGTTTTCACATATGTAATGTGCTTATTTGATAATTTCATGGCCCGAATGAGATTGGGAATTGAATTAAATGCTAAAATGAAGCCACGAGTGAGGTTGGGGAATCTGTAATATGAACATAGTGGCATTCAGTTAGAATGCGTTCATTCCTAAGTATAGCAGATATAAGCTATAAGGTTGGATTCCTTTTAACCTTCTGTGGTGTAGTGGAAGTGCTTTGACTTAGTAATCATAAGTCCTAGGTTCGAGTCCCGGTCGGGGTAAAAAATGATTCATGTTTTCACATATGTAATGTGCTTATTTGATAATTTCATGGCCCGAATGAGATTGGGAATTGAATTAAATGCTAAAATGCAGCCACGAATTGAGGTTGGGTAATCTGTAATATGAACATAGTGGCATTCAGTCAGAATGCGTTTATTCCTAAGTATAGCAGATATAAGCTATAAGGTTGGATTCCTTTTAACCTTCTGTGGTGTAGTGGAAGCGCCTTGACATAGTAATCATAAGTCCTAGGTTCGAGTCCCGGTCGGGGTAAAAAATGATTCATGTTTTCACATATGTAATGTGCTTATTTGATAATTTCATGGCCCGAATGAGATTGGGAATTGAATTAAATGCTAAAATGAAGCCACGAGTGAGGTTGGGGAATCTGTAATATGAACATAGTGGCATTCAGTTAGAATGCGTTCATTCCTAAGTATAGCAGATATAAGCTATAAGGTTGGATTCCTTTTAACCTTCTGTGGTGTAGTGGAAGCGCCTTGACTTAGTAATCATAAGTCCTAGGTTCGAGTCCCGGTCGGGGTAAAAAATGATTCATGTTTTCACATATGTAATGTGCTTATTTGATAATTTCATGGCCCGAATGAGATTGGGAATTGAATTAAATGCTAAAATGAAGCCACGAGTGAGGTTGGGGAATCTGTAATATGAACATAGTGGCATTCAGTTAGAATGCGTTCATTCCTAAGTATAGCAGATATTAGCTATAAGGTTGGATTCCTTTTAACCTTCTGTGGTGTAGTGGAAGCGCCTTGACTTAGTAATCATAAGTCCTAGGTTCGAGTCCCGGTCGGGGTAAAAAATGATTCATGTTTTCACATATGTAATGTGCTTATTTGATAATTTCATGGCCCGAATGAGATTGGGAATTGAATTAAATGCTAAAATGAAGCCACGAGTGAGGTTGGGG
>JAXCGZ010013376.1:72500-77500 GCA_037179515.1 Halocaridina rubra | reverse complement strand
GAGGTAGCAGAGGGTTAGAGTAAAGCACTCAGTGTCTGCCTGGAGAAAAGTGAGTATTTTTATTCCTTGAATATGTAAATTACCTACTAGAATTTTTAAATGCATTTTTATAATGTGATTTTATAATGTGAAGAAGGTAAAAGATGAGGACAATGGTAAAGAACTTTTGGAAGACCTAAATAATCTGCATGAATGGTCAGAAAAATGGCAAATGAAATTCAGAGTTTCAGAACGTAAGTTAACGAGAATAGCACACGTGCAAGAAGGCCCAAGTTTTGTTACTCATTAGCATGTGCAGAATTTCAAGAGATAAAGAACAAGAGAGATCTTGTGGTAAACAAAAAGTCAGATTTGTCTCCAGATATGCATATAAATGGTAGTGTAAAGGCCGTGTATGCTTTCTTAGCAAATGTAAGAGTATGGAGAAGGAAACGTTCAAATTTATTTATGTAACTTATTTGCGGCCAAAGTTTGAATATGCAGCACGCTCTTGGAATCCTTATTTGAAACAGCACGTAAATAAGCTGGATGAAGTGCAAAGAGTTTCTGCGTTACTGATGCCAGAGATACGCAATCTTAGCTATGAGGGGAGGCTGAAGGAATTAGACTTACCATTACTCGATGCTAGAGAGAAGAGGAGGGATATGATGACGGGTTTCAAATTCCTTCTTGATTTTGACAGAATGGACAGGGAGCGAGGTATTTTGATATGGTTTCCCCTAGAACTAGAGGTCATAGTTTGAAGCTTTGTAAGAAAGCTTCTTAGCAGCAAGTAACGACGTACTTTTTCAGTGTAAGTTGATAGCTGGAATTCGCTAAGGGGAAATAGTTAATGCTGACTGCATTCATAGTCTTAAGTAACAAAGATGATTAGTATCACTAAGTATATAAATGGAACTGATCAGGAAACTTAGAGTCACAAGCAGAGGGATTTTTTCCATGGGCACAAGTAGGTAATTACAACTAGGTAATTGCAAGCACATGATAAATTAAAAGGAATCTTTGAAATCGTTTTTAATGAGATAAATAAATCAGTGTAAGATGATGAGCAAGACTCAATATTTTTGAGACATTCGAAATCTGGGTAAAAGATTGCGGATATTCCAGACGACTCCCAATATAGCATGGGTAGGCGGGGAAAAATATCACCGAAGTCAGCGGGAGGGGGGTGTATGACGAAAACGGACATTTTTTTTCAGAGAACTTGGATTTCGTACCATAAATTGTAAAAAAATTTGGATGACAAAATTCAAAATATAGAAAGAGAGATGAAAGGAAAATTAAAGAGTAAAGAGAAAAAAATGGTTTGCTCAAAGAGAGGATAGTAAATTTAGAAAGAAGTAATAATACTGAAGTGGAAGAGAAAAAACTAGAAAATGAATTATAAGCTTGAATGGGAAAAAATATTCCTAACACATTTTCATTATTCATTGTAATGGATACAAATTAGCAGGAGGGTTTGCCCCTCTCACTTTGTCCCTTTCTATATCATTTCCGTGCTTTTCCTCCCAAATATTTCCATTCTATTTCTCCGCCCCTCTTCATTGATGGCACCGTCACTGTGTTTCCTACCCCTTTTATGTTCCATCTTAATGATCCCATCCCTGGAACTTAAATTTTTAAGGATAATGACAAGAAGTTGGTGTTAGCTTTTGAGAGAGGTGAAATAGCAGCTTAGAATGTCGAATTAAGAAATACATTGAACAGTTTAGAAGAGATTTTCAGGAGTTGAATACAAAACACGAGAGTATTACAAGATATATTGAAAAGAAATTTGGCAGACAGAGAGACAGTAAAGGAGGTGCTACTAGAAAATCTAGACTAGGTATTTGAAGCGAAGCAGTAACAGAAAACAAATTAAAGAAGTTGTGTTTGAGTGAGCAAGCCCCTTGATCAAACAGGCTCTTGATAAAGAGAAGCCAGTGATATTCTCAGGCATTCGTGCATCTCAGAAGTCAACATGACAGGGGAGATGCGTACATAAAGCAGCTTTAAGTGTTATGTTGTCCAATGAATATTGTAAAACTACACCTGATTGGTTCTAGGGAGGAAAAGGCAAGAATTCTGAAGATAACCTTAGGGAGAGAGGACATGTGTGAAGACTTCTTGTTGAGAGCATTAAACCTAAAAGACTGTCCATAAAAGAGAACAGCATTCATTCGACCATATACAGCATAGGAAAAGACGAAAAAGCTTGGAAGCTGATTTCAGGAATCTGTATGGTTAAATGAAGGCATAACTGAAGAGGAGAAGAGAAGTTTTTGTTTCAAGGTGTTATGCTTCTTACTTGTTCAAAATAAGTAGATTGTTGTAGAGCTCTATGAAGGCCTATAAATGTGTATGATGCGTAGTCATTATAATATATATCCCATTCTCGTCGTTACTGTTATAGAGATGAAGTGGGGTGGATATGTATACACAACTATAATGTAACTGCTTTAAATTCGTTGACGCCATTTGTAGAAGAGTATAAGTTCTAAAACTAAATAAAATTCATAAATGATATGAGAACAATCAATAAAACTGGATAATACTGAAACACTTGTATAAGAAGGATCAAAACCCTTGTAAGAGGGATCGAAAAGCTTGTAAGAAGGATCAAAACACTTGTAAGAAGGATCGAAACACATTATTTGTGGTTATCAAGTCTAAATAATAGAAAACACTTTCTGAGTGTACAACAGAAAACTTGTCACTAGTGAAAATGGCATCTTAGACACCACACTTCCTTCCCCTTTAAAAGAGTTTTGAGTACACGTATGGGTATATGCAAAATAAATCTTGTTTTAATATCTATATTATCATAATAGCATGCAAACTTACAAATCTAATTTCTTAGGAGCTATTCCCCTTGTTGTCCTATCAGGAAGTACCCTGCGTGCAACTGGACTCTGGGACAAAGGCACTGTTAACGCATCTGCAAAGAATTAAACCTCTGTGTTCGTGGCTGGTTCCACTGGATTTCTAGGATGAAGAGTTTGTTCAGCATCAGACTGATATGCTGAAAGGTGGTGCCTGTTGTCAGACCAAGAAGGTTTTGGCTAATCAATGTGTCTCTTCATTATATTCCCATTTACTCGGACATCATGATGCATACTCCCAACCTTTCGTGTAATTTCCCCAGGTATCCTCTTGTCTGGTGTTGTGTATGATCATACCAGTACTGGAGATTTAGGTTGAAAGTGTCGTATCTCCTTTTGGTGTTGTAATTGTGTCCAGCTTCTGTTCTGCTGATCATTAAGAAAAGCAGGCAACATCAGATCTAACTTAGTCCTAATCCTTCTCGCCATCAACAAAACTGAAGGTGCCATACCCGTAGTTGCATGCGGAGTAGTTACATAACTTAAGAGAAATTTACTTATGCTAGTAGGAACAGTAGCATGTGAGGTTTGTCGACATTTCATGTTACGCTTAAATGTCTGGACAAATCTTTCAGCCTCCCCCTTTGTGATAGGATGATACAGTGCAGAAAAGGTGCGTAGAATACCATTTACATCCAAAAAATCTCTGAATTCCTAAAAAGAAAACTGAGGACCATTAAAAGATACAATGCACTCTGGCAGACCATGGACTGCAAAGAGCGGCATTAGTGCTTTGATAGTGCAAAGTGAGGTGACTGACTGCATTAGAATGATCTCTGGCCATTTACTATAAGCATCGACTTCAATTAAGTAAGAATATCCAAGAAATGGGCCAGCAAAATCAATGTGTACCCGTTGCCAAGCATGTCTAAGATATTCCCAGGGGTACAAAAGTCCTGTTTTTTTTATTATTTTGATTGAAGGAACAAGTTGTACATTTCCGAATAGACATTTCAATGTCCATGTATATCCTTGGCCACCACATGTTTTCTAGCTATTGTTTTAGATCTTACAATGCCCCGGTGATCCTTACGTAAGTCGGTGAGTACCTGTTCCCTAAGCTGCTTAGGAAATAAAAACTCTGGCCCTACGTAGTATACAATCCTGTTCCGCACTATGTTCAGACCATACTGGCACATATGGTTTACATTTATCCAGAGTCATTGTTGAACCTCGACTAGTAAGTACATGCTGAAGTACCTTAGACTATATTGGATCCATTTTTGCTTTTAGCTATATGTTTAGCTGTGATAGGTAAGTTGTAGCTGTCTAATGACAAAATACTGACATCATGATCTGAAGGAGGTTCATCTACAGGTAAGCATGATAGTGCATATGTATTTCCTATCTTGATAATAGACTTGTACAATAAAGTATAATTATAAGGTGCCAAAATGATAGCTCACCTTTGTAGTCGTACAGTGACTAGAGTAGATAAACCTGCTCTGGGACCTAGAATGGCTAATAATGGTTTGTGGTCAGGGATTAACTTGAATTCCTTCCTGCCATATAGGTATATAGGGAATTTCTTTACAGTATACACTAGTGCAAGGTCCTCCTTTTCAATTTGTGAATACTTTCTTTCTGCCTTATTCAACAACCTAGATGCATAAGCAATTAGCCTTTCTGTACAGACTGGCATGACATGACCTAAAATTATACCTAATCCTACCTGTGAGATGTCACACACTAGTTTTACCGGCAAGTCCATTATGAAATGAATCAAGAACTTTGGAGAAGTTATTTCTGCTTTTATCTTCACAAATTCTGGCTTTCTGCTATCTAATTGCTCTGATGGCTCGTCTTACTGACCACCCTGTTGTGTTTCAGGTTTAATTGAGGTTTCATTAATGTGTTTCTCTGCTTTGCAGAGCCTACATATGTTACTGAAATGACCCTTGCGTCCACAACTGCTACATTTCTTGTCAGTTGGTGGACACTTTGTCCTGCCACTGGGATAATGACCTGTCTTACTGCACCTGAAACATGGTTTTGTGTTTGTGGATTGTTTACCCTCAGGTTTCCTTTGAACTGTCGTATTCTTACCTTATTGCCTTTGCCGTTTACCATACTGCAAGGATACTTTATTGATCTGAGACTTACTTTGAGAACCCTCAATGGCCTGAGCTTGAGAATTTG
>JAXCGZ010013376.1:0-67500 GCA_037179515.1 Halocaridina rubra | reverse complement strand
CTGTGCTTCTTCTAGAGAATTACCTATTCCATATACCAAAATGTCATCAGCAATGCATATTATTCCTAGCAAACCATCTAAAGAGTTCTGCAGTCGTTTCTGAAAAACTTCACTACCGATTGCTAGGCCAAAGGGCAGTCTAAGCCACCGATATCTTCCAAAAGGGGTTTGAAAGGTAGTTAAATGACTTGACTCTTCTTCCAAAACACAGTGCCAATATCCATTTCTTAAATCTAGTTTAGAGAACACTTTAGATTGTGCTAATTCAGGTAAAATATCATCGATAATTGGCAAAGGATGCAGTTCTCTAATTATGGCTTTATTTAATTGCTGAGAATCTATGCAAATTCTTATGTCTTCACTATTTTTCTTAGAAGCTACTACCATGCGACTCACCCATTCAGTTGGTTCGTCTACTTTACAAATGACATTTTGTTTCTCTAATTCAGATAATTTGGATTTTACCTTCCTTTTAAGTTGAATTGGCACTCTACATGAATATATAGCAAATGGCTTGACTTCTTTGTCTAAAGTCATATGTACCACCCCAGGTAACTTACCAATTTCATTACAAAACACATCTGAATATTCCTGAAAAACATCAGTATTACAAGATTCACTGTGTACAGAACATATGTTATCATAATTGATGGTAAGGAAACCCATCTGTTCTGATGCACGTTTTCCTAACAAAGGCATATAATTCTCAGCCACTATAATAAACTCAACATTATATCTCTTTGAATTTATCTCATTTTTCACTTTAATTCTACATTTTCCAACTGGTTTGGCTGCAGAATTATTCCACATTTCTAGTTGTAACCCTTCACTAGATTCAATTTTTACATTAGTGGGAACCATATTTCGAGGTAACACATTTACACCTGCTCCGCTATCGATTTTAAATTTGACACTATTTTCACCAACTTTCAGATCGGTATATAGCTATTTGGATTTCTCTGACACTTTATTCACTTTCATCATTTGCTGTGTTCAGGGATTATCACTTTTGTTCACCGTCGTTTCTTCTGGCTCTCCACGTCTCGTCTGCAACTTGACACCTAGGATATATTCGGCTGGAGTATCTGAACTGGAATCGTCACCGTCCACTGCATTCACACCCATCTTCTTAGATGCTTGTGCATGTCCATTTTTCTCCAAACATTGAGATTCGAAGTGATTCAGCCTGTTGCAGTAGTTGCATCTCTCTCCATAGGCTGGACATTTCTTCTTACTCCACACGTGTCTTGTTCCGCAGAACTTACATTTTCGTAGAGCCGGATCCTTCGTTGACAAACTTTGGTTTGACTTAGGCCTATACTGGTTCTTGTTCACAAAACTTGGGTCCTCACTCTTTCGGTCTGCTGAATGTCTACTAGGCCTACTCTGCTTAAAGTTCTTTGTCGATTTAACTTTATTTATGACCGACTTTGCTGTATTTTCACTTTTTATCATTTGCATTTGTCTCTGCGATGCTTGATGTGCCTCACAAATTTTGAGCGTATCTATCAATGAAATACATTCTTCTCTCAGAAATTTATCTCTGAGTTTATCTTCTTTACAGCCAAAAACTATTTGATCACGAATTGCCTCATCTTTTTCTGCTGCAAAATCACAATCCTTTACCATAGTTTTTATTCTAGTAATAAATTCATCCAGGTTCTCATCAGCTTTCTGAGTACAGCATCTAAACCTATATCTTGATGCTATTATTAGCTTCCTAGGGGCAAAATGCTCATTTAGCTTCTGTAATACCGTGTTTAAGTCCTTGCTAGGGTCATCACAAGATTCACCTCCCCTACAATAATGGGACCAAACTCTATAGCATTATACACTCGAAGCAGTTCGTCACCCCCATGGGTCAAAAGTAATGCTACCTTCACTTCACTTGGCTTATCATTTAAACCCACTGCCAGTATATACAGCTCGAATTTTTGGGGAAAAAATCGCCAATCTTGCTCACTTTCGCCCTTTAATGCGAATTTATCTGGAGGGGCTAGATTAGCTGTCGCCATGTCGGTCGGTAGTCTTATTTACTTAATCAAACAGAAAGATCCTGGATAATACATAATGCCTTATATTCAAAATGAACAGCATACCATACTTAGTCTATTGACTGCTGCCACCATGTTTGATGCTCCTTAAATTTGGAGAAATTTATAGATAAATGAGGCAAAATAATATAGGAGACTGAAAGGGCATTATGAACGTTCTTGTCTGCCCCCTAGTGGGCATCTTTATTACTTTCAATGTAAACAAAACATGGATGCGTTCATTAACAAAATAACAATTATATCAAATATTATAACAGTCTGTATCAAGTTAATGTTGTTATTTATGAATTTGTTTATGTATTTGGTTATGTGAAGGACTGATTTTGAATTTACTTACAAAATTATCAAATACGTGTATATATGCATAAATAGGAACTTCGCTTCACACTCAGAACAGTTTTTTGAACTTGTGTGGAGGAATGTTTCTTCAAGCAGCATTACACTGAGGAAAACGATTATCCCAATTCGCATTTATAAGCCATATTGTTGTCGTGCTTATTTGCTCTTCGGTTTGTTTTGATCACGTTTGCGATCTGTTTTGGCGAATATTATGCCTCCCAAGCGGATAGGAAATTCTTCTTATGATATTGCTTTGAAGAAAAAGGAGAGACATCATCATGGAAGTGAAATTAGATATAGTGAAGCACTTCCAAAAGGGAGAAACTGAAACCAATATTGGTCGATCACTGGGATTAAGCGGTTTGTTTGACCGTGAAGGTGATTATCAAGGATATAGATCGCATCCTTCCAATAAACATTTCTCTCCCTCCCTCTCAACATCCCTTCTAGTAAGCTGTCAACCACAGGAGAAAAAGCATGCAATACTGTACGGCATAGTGAGTATATATAAGGAATAGTTCTCTCTCTTAGAGCTAGTTATGTTTTCATATGTCATAGAATGGTTGTTTTCATGTTATAGATTTTGAACTTTACTACTGCGTTGGCATAGGGGAGTGACGTAGGTGCTTATTTAGGTGTATTCCGACTTATGCGGAAAATCGAGGTCCCCCTGTGTGTGTGTAATTACCTGAATGTAATTACCTAATAGTGTTTACGGGAAAGAGCAAAAGCTTGTATCTTCCCGTATCCTGATCGGTTCCATTTTATACTTAGTCATACTTATCATACCTGTCCATAAAACTATGGATTGAGGTAGCATTAACTACCTCCTAGCTTAGCGAATTCCAATTATCAACTACTCTTACACTGGAAAAGTATTTCCTCACATCCTGCAAAGAAGTTTTCTTACGAAGCTTCACACTTTGACCTCTAGTTCTAGAGCAAGCCATATCAAAATATCGACTGCTATCCACTCTATCATAACCATGAAGGAATTTAAAGACTTTCACCATATCCCCCTCAATCTTCTAGCTTCGAGTGATGGTAAGTCTACTTCCCTCAGCCTCTCATCATAACTGAGATTGCGTATTTCTGGCACCAGTTTCGTGGCATGTCTTTGAACTTTTTCAAGCTTAGCTTTGTGCTTTTTCAAGTGTGGATTCCAAAAGGGGGCTGCATATTCGAGTTTTGGCCTCACATAGGTTACAAAAAATTTCTGAACATTTCCTTGTCCATGTGCCTGAAGGCTACCCTTACATTTGATAAGAATGCATATGCTGCCCTTACTATGCCA
Organism: Halocaridina rubra; assembly: GCA_037179515.1. NCBI lineage: Eukaryota > Metazoa > Arthropoda > Malacostraca > Decapoda > Atyidae > Halocaridina > Halocaridina rubra. The sequence continues at coordinate 63,813 of JAXCGZ010013376.1, read as the reverse complement.
TTTATATGTATTTCTGGAGACAAATCTGCCAGTATGTTTACTCCTAGATATCTCTCATTTTCTGTCTCTTGAAGTTGTACTCCAGGCATGTGGTCAAGCTTGGGCCTTCTTGTACTTCTACCCATTCTCATTACATTACATTTTGAAGTGTTGAATTTCATTAGCCATTTTTCTGACCACTCATGCAGACTATTTTGATCTTCCTGAAGTTCTCTACCATTGTTCTCGTTTTTTTACTTTCTTCACAATCTTTGCATCATCTGCAAACATACTCATGAATGAATCTACAGACTCTGGTAGGTCATTTACATATGCAAGGAACAAAAAGTGGCCCTAAAACTGAACCATGTGGAACTCCACTACTAACTCTTCTCCATTCAGACACTGAGTGTCTTACTCTAACCCTCTGTTCCCTTCCTTCTAAGTAGGTTTTTATCCATTCCAAGACATTTCCACCTATTCTAGCCATTGATTGCAGCTTCCTAATAAGTCTCCCATGTGGAACAGTGTCAAAAGCTTTCTGGAAGTCTAGGAATATGCAATCTGCCCAGCCCTCTCTTTCCTGTAAGATTCGGCTTACCTCATCATAAAATTCTAATGAGTTTGTTACTGTTGATCTACATTCTCTGAAGCCATGTTGCCTCACTGACAAAAAGTTGAAGGATTTCAAGTGAAGAGAGATATGTTTCCTTAGTAGTTTCTCCATAGCTTTGCAAACTATGCTGGTCAAGAAAACTGGTCTATAGTTCAGAGCCGTTTCCCTCCTTCGCTTTTTGAAGATAGGTATCACATTTGCTTGTTTCCAGCATCTTGGAATCTCCATTGACTCCAGTGACTTTTTAAATATGATACCCAGTGCCACTGATATTGAATTTGCGCATATTTTAAGTTCATGAGGGGATATGTCATCAGGACCTGTAGCTTTATGAACATCTAAATCCATCAGCACTTTCCATACCTCCGTGGTTGTAAGGTTGATGTTCTCTAATACCGACCCTTGAGCTTCTATCTCTGCAATCTGAGGGGGTGGGGTATTTTCTACTGTAAATACTGACTGAAACTCCTTGTTCAATTCTTTGCAGATCTCTTCATCCATCTCAGTGATGCTTCCAATTGCTCTCTTTAGTTTTAAAACCTGTTCTTTTACCTTCAGATTTCCTCTGATAAAGCTGTGGAAAAGCTTGGGATTTTCTTTAGCCTTCCTGGTGATGTCCCTCTTATAGTCTCTCTGCCTCTCTCCTTTCACTTAGGTAGTCATTTCTTGCTCTTTTGTAGGTTTGCCAGGCATTTATGTTTGTGTGTTTGTGTGTGTGTGTGTGATTACCAAATTGTGCTTATGGAAAAGAGCCCAAAGTTCGTAAATTCCCGTCTCCTGATCGGTTCCATTTTGTACTTAGTGATACTTATCATACCTGTCCTTAAAACTATGGATTGAGATAGCGTTAACTACCTCCTCACTTAGCGAATTCCAAATATCAAATACTCTTACACCGCAAAAGTAATTTCTTACATCCTGCAAAGAAGTTTTCTTACGAAGCTTCAAACTATGACATGTCACCATGTCCCTCCTCAATCATCTAGCTTCGAGTGATGGTAAGTTTAATTCCCTCTTCCTCTCATCATAACTGAGATTGCGTATTTCTGGCACCACTTTCGTGGCATGTCTTTGAACTTTTTCAAGCTTAGCTATGTGCTTTTTCAAGTGCGGATTCCAAAAGGGGGCTGCATATTCGAGTTTTGGCCTTACATAGGTTACATAAATATTTCTGACCATTTCTTTGTCCATGTGCCTGAAGGCTACCCTTACATTTGATAAGAAGGCATATGTTACTCTTACTATACCATTTTATGTATTTCTGGAGACATTTTGCCGGTATGTTTGCTCCTAGATCTCTCTCATTTTCTGTCTCTTGAAGTTGTACTCCAGCCACCGATTAGTCAAGCTTGGGCCTTCATGCACTTGTACCCATTCTCATTACCTTACCTTTTGAAGTATTGAATTTCATTACCCATATTTCTGACCACTCATGCAGACTATTTAGATTTTCCTGAAGTTCTCTTTTGTTCTCGTTTCCTACTTTCTTCACAATCTTTGCATCATCTGCAAACATATTCATGAATGGATTTAAAGACTCTGGAAGGTCATCTACATATGCAGGGAACAAAAGTGGCCCTAAAACTGAACCATGTGGAACTCCACTACTAACTCTTCTCCATTCAGACACTGAGTGCCTTACTCTTACCCTCTGTTCCCTTCCTTCTAAGTAAATTTTTATCCATTCCAAGACATTTCCACCTATTCTAGTCATTGTTTGCAGCTTCCTAATAAGTCTACCACGTGTGATTACCTAATTGCGATTGCCTAATTGTGCTTACGGGAAAGAGCCCAAAGGTCGCATCCTCCCGTCTCCTAATCGGTTTCATTTTGTACTTAGTGATACTTATCATACCTGTCTTTAAAACTATGGATTGGGATAGCATTAACTACCTCCTCGCTTAGCGAATTCCAATTATCAACTACTCTTACACTGAAAAAGTATTTCCTTACATCATGCAAAGAAGTTTTCTTACGAAGCTTCAATCTATGATCTCTAGTTCTAGGCCAGCCATATAAAAATATCGATCCCTATCCCCTCTATCATAACCATGATGGAATTTAAAGACTGTCACCATGTCCCCCCTCAATCTTCTAGCTTCGAGTGATGGTAAGTTTAATTCCCTCAGCCACTTATCATAACTGAGATTGCGTATTTCTGGCACCAGTTTCGTGGCATGTCTTTGAACTTTTTCAAGCTTAGCTATGTACTTTTTCAAATGCGGATTCCAAAAGGGGGCTGCATATTCAAGTTTTGGCCTCACATGGGTTACATAAATATTTCTGAACATTTCTTTGTCTCTGTGCCTGAAGGCTACCCTTGCATTTGATAAGAAGGCAAATATTACCCTTACTATGCCATTTACATGTATTTCTTGAGACATTTTGCCAGTATGTTTGCTCCTAGATCTCTCTCATTTTCTGTCTCTTGAAGTTGTACTCCAGCCACCGATTAGTCAAGCTTGGGCCTTCTTGCACTTGTACCCATTCTCATTACCTTACATTTTGAAGTATTGAATTTCATTAGCCACATTTCTGACCACTCATGAAGACTATTTAGAGTTTCCTGAAGTTCTCTAAGATTGTTCTCGTTTCCTACTTTCTTCACAATCTTTGCATCATCTGCAAACATAGTCATGAATGGATTTAAAGACTGTGGAAGGTCATTTACATATGCAGGGAACAAAAGTGGCCCTAAAACTGAACCATGTGGAACTCCACTACTAACTCTTCTCCATTGAGACTCTGAGTGTCTTACTCTAACCCTCTGTTCCCTTCCTTCTAAGTATGTTTTTATCCATTCCAAGACATTTCCACCTATTCTAGCCATTGTTTGCAGCTTTCTAATAAGTCTCCTATGTATGTGATTACCTATTTGTGATTACCTAATTGTGTTTACGGGAAAGAGCCTAAAACTCGTATCCTCGCGTCTCCTGATCGGTTCCATTTTGTACGTAGTGATACTTATCATACCTGTCCTTAAAACTATGGATTGAGATAGCATTAACTACCTCCTCGCTTAGCGAATTACAATTATCAACTACTCCTACCCTGAAAAAGTATTTCCTTACATCATGCAAAGAAGTTTTCTTAAGAAACTTCAAACTATTACCTCTAGTTCTAGAGCCAGCCATATCAAAATATAGATCCCTATCCACTCTATCATAACCATGAAGGAATTTAAAGACTGCCACCATGTCCCCCCTCAATCTTCTAGCTTCGAGTGATGGTAAGTTTAATTCCCTCAGCCTCTCTTCATAATTGAGATTGCGCATTTCTGGCACCACTTTCATGTCATGTCTTTGAACTTTTTCAAGCTTAGCTATGTGCTTTTTTAAGTCCGGATTTCAAAAGGGAGCTGCATATTCAAGTTTTGGCCTCACATACATAACATAAATATTTCTGAACATTTCCTTGTCCATGTGCCTGAAGGCTACCCTTACATTTGATAAGAAGGCATATGTTACCCTTACAATGCCATTTATATGTACTTCATGAGACATTTTGCCAGTATGTTTACTCCTAGATCTCTCTCATCTGCTGTCTCTTGAACTTGTACTCCAGCCACCGGTTAGTCAAGCTTAGGTCTTCTTGCACTTGTACCCATTATCATTACCTTACATTTTGAAGTATTGAATTTCATTAGCCACTTCTCTGACCACTCATGCAGACTATTTAGATTTTCCTGAAGTTCTCTACCATTGTTCTCGTTTCCTACTTTTTTCACAATCTTTGCATCATCTGCAAACATATTCATGAATGGATTTACAAACTCTGGTAGGTCATTTACATATACAATGAACAAAAGTGGCCCTAAAACTGAACCATGTGGAACTCCACTACTAACTCTTCTAAATTGAGACACTGAGTGTCGTGCTCTAACCCTCTGTTCCCTTCCTTCTAAGTAAGTTTTTATCAATTCCAAGACATTTCCACCTATTCTAGTCATTGTTTGCAGCTTCGTAATAAGTCTCCCATGTGTGTGATTACCTAATTGTGATTACCTAATTGTGTTTACGGGAAAGAGCCTAAAGCTCGTATCCTCCCTTCTCATGATCGGATCCATTTTGTACTTAGTGATACTTATCACACCTGTCTTTAAAACTATGGATTGAGATAGCATTAACTACTCCTCGCTTAGCGAATTACAATTATCAACTACTCTTACACTGAAAAATTATTTCCTTACATCATGCAAAGAAATTTTCTTAAGAAGCTTCAAACTATTACCTCTAGTTCTAGAGCCAGCCATATGAAAATATAGATCCCTATCCACACTATCATAACCATGAAGGAATTTAAAGACTGCCACCATGTCCCCCCTCAATCTTCTAGCTTCGAGTGATGGTAAGTCAAATTCCCTCAAACTCTCATCATAAATGAGATTGCGTATTTCTGGCACCACTTTCATGTCATGTCTTTGAACTTATTCAAGCTTAGCTATGTGCTTTTTTAAGTCCGGATTCCAAAAGGGGGCTGCATATTCAAGTTTTGGCCTCACATAGGTTACATAAATATTTCTAAACATTTCCTTGTCCATGTGCCTGAAGGCTACCCTTACATTTGATAAGAAGGCATATGTTACCCTTACTATGCCATTTAAATGTACTTCATGAGACATTTTGCCAGTATGTTTACTCCTAGATCTCTCTCATTTGCTGTCTCTTGAACTTGTACTCCAGCCACTGATTAGTCAAGCTTGGGTCTTCTTGCACTTGTACCCATTATCATTACCTTACATTTTGAAGTATTGAATTTCATTAGCCACTTTTCTGACCACTCATGCAGACTATTTAGATTTTCCTGAAGTTCTCTACCATTGTTCTCGTTTCCTACTTTCTTCACAATCTTTGCATCATCTGCAAACATATTCATGAATGGATTTACAAACTCTGGTAGGTCATTTACATATACAATGAACAAAAGTGGCCCTAAAACTGAACCATGTGGAACTCCACTACTAACTCTTCTAAATTGAGACACTGAGTGTCTTGCTTTAACCCTCTGTTCCCTTCCTTCTAAGTAAGTTTTTATCAATTCCAAGACATTTCCACCTATTCTAGTCATTGTTTGCAGCTTCGTAATAAGTCTCCCATGTGTGTGATTACCTAATTGTGATTACCTAATTGTGTTTACGGGAAAGAGCCTAAAGCTCGTATCCTCCCGTCTCCTGATCGGTTCCATTTTGTACTTAGTGATACTTATCATACCTGTCCTTAAAACTATGGATTGAGAGAGCATTAACTACCTCCTCGCTTAGCGAATTACAACTATCAACTACTCCTACCCTGAAAAAGTATTTCCTTACATCATACAAAGAAGTTATCTTACGAAGCTTCAAACTATGACCTCTAGTTCTAGAGCCAGCCATATCATAATATCGATCCCTATCCACTCTATCATAACCATGAAGGAATTTAAAGACTGTCACCATGTCCCCCTCATTCTTCTAGCTTTGAGTGATGGTGAGTTTAATTCCCTCAACCTCTCATCATGATTGAGATGGCGTATTTCTGGCCCCAGTTTCGTGGCATGTTTTTGAACTTATTCAAGCTTAGCTATGTGCTTTTTCAAGTACGGATTCCAAAAGGGGGCTGCATATTCAAGTTTTGGCCTCACATAGGTTACATAAATATTTCTGAACATTTCCTTGTCCATGTGCCTGAAGGCTACAATTACATTTGAAAAGAAGGCATCTGTTGCCCTTACTAGGCCATTTATATGTATTTCTTGAGATATTTTGACAGTATGTTTACTCCTAGATGTCTCTCATTTTCTGTCTCTTGAAGTTGTACTCCAGCCACCAATTAGTCAAGCTTGGGCCTTCTTGCACTTGTACCCATTCTCATTACCTTACATTTTGAAGTATTGAATTTCATTAGCCACTTTTCTGACCACTCATGCAGACTATTTAGATTTTCCTGAAGTTCTCTACCATTTTCCTCGTTTCCTACTTCCTTCACAATCTTTGCATCATCTGCAAACATATTCATGAATGGATTTACAAACTCTGGTAGGTCATTTACATATACAATGAACAAAAGTGGCCCTAAAACTGAACCATGCGGAACTCCATACTAACTCTTCTCCATTCAGACACTGAGTGTCTTACTCTAACCCTCTGTTCAAATCCTTTTAAATAAGTTTTTATCCATTCCAAGACATGATCACCTATTTTAGCCATTGTTTGCAGCTTCCTAATAATTCGCCCATGTGTGTGATTACCTAATTGTGATTACCTAATTGTGTTTACGGGAAAGAGCCTAAAGCTCGTATCCTGCCGTCTCCTGATTGGTTCCATTTTGTACTTAGTGATACTTATCATACCTGTCCTTAAAACTATGGATTGAGATAGAATTAACTACCTCCTCGCTTAGCGAATTACAATTATCAACTACTCTTACACTGAAAAAGTATTTCCTTACATCATGCAAAAAAATTTTCTTACGAAGCTTCTAACTATGACCTCTAGTTCTAGAGCCAGCCATATTAAAATATCGATTGTTATCCACTCTGTCATAACCATGAAGAAATTTAACGACTGTCACCAAGTCCCCCCTCAATCTTCTAGCTTCGAGTGATGGTAAGTTAAATTCCCTCAGCCTCTCATCATGATTGAGAGGGCGTCTTTCTGGCCCCAGTTTCGTGGCATGGCTTTGAACTTTTTAAAGCTTAGCTATATGCTTTTTCAAGTCCGGATTCCAAAAGGGGGCTGTATATTCAAGTTTTGGCCTCACATAGGTTACATAAATATTTCTGAGCATTTCCATGTCCATGTGCCTGAAGGCTACCCTTACATTTGATAAGAAGGCAAATGCTGCCCTTACTATGCCATCTATATGTATTTCTGGAGACAAATCTGCCAGTATGTTTACTCCTAGATCACTCTCATTTTCTGTCTCCTGAAGTTGTACTCCAGCCACCGATTAATCAAGCTTGGGCCTTCTTGCACTTGAACCCATTCTCATTACCTTACATTTTGAAGTATTGAATTTCATTAGCCACTTTTCTGACCACTCATGCAGACTATTTGGATTTTCATGAAACTCTCTACAATTATTCTCGTTTCCTAATTTCTTCACAATCTTTGCATCATCTGCAAACATATTCATGAATGAATTTACAGACTCTGGTAGGTCATTTACATATACAAGGAACAAAAGTGACCCTAAACCTGAACCCTGTGGAACTCCATTACTAACTCTTCTCCATTGAGACACTGAGCGTCTTACTCTAACCCTCTGTTCCCTTCCTTCTAAGTAAGTTTTTATCAATTCCAAGACATTATCACCTATTATAGCCATTGCTTGCAGCTTCCTAATAAGTCTCCCATGTGTGTGATCACCTAATTGTGATTAGCTAATTGTGTTTACGGGAAAGAGCCCAAAGCTCGTATCCTCCCGTCTCCTGATCGGTTCCATTTTGTACTTAGTAATACTTATCATACCTGTCCTTAAAACTATGGATTGAGATAGCATTAACTACCTCCTCGCTTAGCGAATTCCAATTATCAACTACTCTTATACTGAAAAAGTATTTCCTTACATCCTGCAATGAAGTTTTGTTACGAAGCTTCAAACTATGACCTCTAGTTCTAGAGCAAGCCATATCAAAATATCGATCCCTATCCACTCTATCATAACCATGAAGGAATTTAAAGACTGTCACCATATCCCCCTCAATCTTCTAGCTTCGAGTGGTGGTAAGTCTAATTCCCTCAGCCTCTCATCATAGCTGAGATTACGAATTTCTGGCACCAATTTCGTGGCATGTCTTTGAACTTTTTCAAGCTTAGCTAAGTGCTTTTTCAAGTGCGGACTCCAAAAGGTTTCTGCATATTCGAGTTTTGGGCTCACATAGGTTGCATAAATATTTCTGAACATTTCCTTGTCCATGTGCCTGAAGGCTACCCTTACATTTGATAAGAAGGCATATGCTGCCCTTATTATGCCATTTATATGTATTCCTGGAGACAAATCTGCCAGTATGTTTACTCCTAGATCTTTCTTATTTCCTGTCTCTTGAAGTTGTACTCCAGCCACTGATTAGTCAAGCTTGGGCCTTCTTGCACTTGTACCCATTCTCATTACCTTACATTTTGAAGTATTGAATTTCATTAGCCACTTTTCTGACCACTCATGCAGACTATTTAGATCTTCCTGAAGTTCTCTACCATTGTTCTCGTTTCCTAATTTCTTCACAATCTTTGCATCATCTGAAAACATACTCATGAATGAATTTACAGACTCTGGTAGGTCATTTACATATACAAGGAACAAAAGTGGCCCTAAAACTGAACCATGTGGAACTCCACTACTACCTCTTCTCCCTTCAGACACTGAGTGTCTTACTCTAACCCTCTGTTCCCTTCCTTCTAAGGAAGTTTTTATCCATTCCAAGACATTTTCACTTATTTTAGCCATAGCTTGCAGCTTCCTAATAAGTCTCCCATGTGGAACAGTGTCAAAAGCTTTCTGGAAGTCTAGGAATATGCAATCTGCCCAGCCCTCTCTTTCCTGTAAGATTTGGCTTTCCTCATAATAAAATTATAATAAATTTTTACTGTTGATCTACCTTCTCTGAAGCCATGTTCCCTCAATGACAAAAAGTTGAAGGATTCCAAGTGAAGAGAGATATGTTTCCTTAGTAGTTTCTCCATAACTTTGCAAACTATGCTGGTAAGAAAACTGGTCTATAGTTCAGAGCCGTATCCCTCCTTCTCATTTTGAAGATAGGTATCATGTTTGCTTGTTTCCAGCATCTTGGAATCTCCCCTGACTCCAGTGACTTTTTAAATATGATACTTAGTGCCACTGATATTGAGTTTGCACATTTTTTAAGTACATGAGCGGAAATATTATCAGGACCTGGAGCTTTATGAACATCTAACGCCATCAGCGCTTTGCATACCTCAGTGGCTGTAAGGTTGATGTTCTCTAATACCGGCCCTTGAGCTTCTATCTCTGCAATCTGAGGGGGTGGGGTATTTTCTACTGTAAGTACTGACTGAAACTTCTTTTTCAATTCTTTGCAGATCTCTTCATCCATCTCAGTGATGCTTCCATCAACTCTCTTAAACCTTAAAACCTGTTCTTAGGCCTTCAGTTTTCTTCTGATAAAGCTGTGGAAAAGCTTGGGATTTTCATTAGCCTTCCTGGTGATGTCCCTCTCATAATCTCTTTCTGCCTCTCTTCTTTTACTTAGGTAGTCATTTCTTGCTCTTTTGTAGGTTTGCCAGTCATTTATGTTTTTTCTCCACCTATACCTTTTCCAGCATTTGTCTCTCCTCTCCTTAGCTCTTTTATACTCATTATCAAACCATTTCTCTCTGGCATGAATTACACTTACTTTGGTGACAGGTATGCAGCAATCTACTATCTTCCCATATTTCCCACAAAAGATGTCATACATTTCTTGTACAGAATTGTTGTAAAATAAGGTTCTCCAGTCAATAACTGCAAAAAGCTCATTCATTTTGATGTAATCTCCTTTTGGATTGTTCCTCCTCATGTCCTCAGTGCCTTTACTCTCAGGCAGAATATCTTCAATGATATACTCCATCTGCAATGCACAGTGGTCACTCTTTCCAATTGGTAGCTCATACTCAATTTTTTTAATATCCAATACATTATCTGTGAATACTATATCAAGTAGTGATGGCTCATCCCCACCCCTGGCCCTCGTTGGTTCCATTACATGTTGGTGTAGGAAATTCCCTTGTATGCAATTTAGGAATCTTGCCCCGAATGACTCCTCACCACTGTGTGGGTCAAGATTTATCCAATCTATCTCTTTATGATTAAATTCTCCCACAATCAAAATCCTACATTTTCTCTCTCGTGTTAACAACTGAGTTTATGACTTCAATAGTACCTATATGACTTTCCTCATAAACTTCTAGCCTGCTGGCTAGTACAGTGGTAACGCGCTGGCTTCGCATTCACGAGGTCGAAAGATCGGTCCCCGTCCAAGACCGAGAGTTTAAGCTGTTTACTGGCAGGAACTGCTGTGGTTGGACATCACAGTGGGGGGTTGGGGCTTGCCCTGGCTGACGAATACCCATTGTAATGAAATGGAAATAAAGGTTAAAAAAAAAAAAAAAAATATTCTGGTTCCTTGGTGGGTTATATACAACAGTTATTATAATGCTATCTGACCCAGTATTTATGCAAGCAACAAGAAATTCCTTGAACTCACTTTCTATAGCCAAGTTTATTTCCTCAACTTGGATCCTTTCACTTATGAGCAGTGCTATCCCTCCACCAACCCTTAATATTCTGAAGCCCTTAGGAAAAACTGTGACACTGTTTATGTCCTCACTCAACTTAGTCTCTGTAATTGCTACTATATCTGCCTTACTGTTGTGAATCCTATCTTTTAATTCTACTGCCTTACCAGCTAATCCATCAGCATTTGTGTGATTACCTAATTGTGATTACCTATTTGTGTTTACGGGAAAGAGCCCAAAGCTCGTATCTTCCCGTCTCCTGATCGGTTCCATTTTTAGACTTAGTGATGCTTATCGTACCTGTCCTTAAAACTATGGATTGAGATAGCATTAACTACCTCCTCGCTTAGCGAATTCCAATTATCAACTACTCTTACACTGAAAAAGTATTTCCTTACATCCTGCAAACAAGTTTTCTTACGAAGCTTCAAACTATGACCTCTAGTTCTAGAGCCAGCCATATCGAAATATCGATCCCTATCCACTCTATCATAACCATGAAGGAATTTAAAGACTGTCACCATATCCCCCCTTACTCTTCTAGCTTCGAGTGATGGCAAGTCTAATTCCCTCAGCCTCTCATCATAACCGAGATTGCGTATTTCTGGCACCAATTTTGTGGCATGTCTTTGAACTTTTTCAAGCTTAGCTATGTGCTTTTTCAAGTGCGGATTCCAAAAGGGGGCTGTATAGCAATCTTAATGAGGCCCCATCCCCTGATCTTCTGTCATTATCTTCTTTATTTCCCCTTTGTCTGGAAGAACTCTGAAATGAAAATTTTTCTTCTCTTTTTCATTTCTTTCATCATTTAACCTTTTTGCCTCCTGCAACAAGTTCTTTTATCTTTCCCATCTCTTTCTGTATTCTGTATTGTCTAATGAACACTTCTTTGAATTCTTGAAGGTCTCTTAGACATTTTTTTCTCAACAATATTTCTCTACATGTTTCCCCTCTCTCAAAGGATGTAAGGAAGTACATTTTCAGTGCAAGAATTGTTTATGATTGGAATTCGCTAACCGAGGAAGCACTAAATGCTAACTGGATTCATAGTCTAAGTGGAAAAATAATAAACAATGAATATAAAAATGGAGCCGATAAGGAGACGGGGAGTTACGGCCATATGACTCATTCTGGTAAGCACAATTAGGTAAATACATACGTATCATTCTCAGTATAAAAGATGTATTTCATGAGTTTTCTGATATTGTAAAATATCTGGATGAGGAAATACGAAAATTTAAAGTGAAGAGAGAGAAATGTCTTAGCAGAAGGTAAAATAATATTTTTTTAGAAAATATTAAAAAGTAGCTTAGAAGAGGTTTTCAGGAGCTGGGAATAGAGAAAAAGAGTATTACAAAAAAGTTCTCAGATGTAGTAAGAAAAGGAAATGTAGCAACAAAAGAAGCAGTGAAAGAGGTGGTTCTGTAAAATGTGGATATAGCAGAATACAAACAGTAATAGAGAGCAAGCCCATGGATCAAACAGGTACTTCATAAAGAGAAGTCTGTGATAATCTCAGGCATATGCGAGCCTCAAAGGTCAAGTTGGCAGTTGACAAACGAACATAATAAGGCAAAAGTTTCTGAACTGATAAGGAATCTTGAAGTTTCACATTGTCCATATAATGCAAACACACAATGATTTCATAAGTACGCTACAATGGGAAAGACAAGACTAATGTGGTAACCTTTGACAGAGAGAACAAGTGTAAACATTTAACTGATGAGAGTAAAAAATATAAAAGACTATCAAGAATAATGGGCCGAGTTCATTAAACCTATTAAAAGCAGAAAGAAATGAAAACATATAGAAACTCGTCACAAAGAGCTGCAAAATTAAATGAAGGCAGAAATGATGAAGAGAAGTAGACTTCTTCTTCTAATGGCTTGTCCAAAAGGGCGGTAAAGACATTCAAGGAGGGTCTAAATAAATTTACTGATGGGGACATTGCTACAGAGTATGTAGATTTTAGTATAATTATAGACAGTCTTTACATATTGCTACAAGTAAAGTTCTAGCTGAATTGATGTGTAATCGTAATATTAGGGGTTTAGTAGAGAAAATGAATCCTCCGAAAAAAGGGGAAAGGGCACTGCAAAGGAATGTAATTGCAAAAAAGAAAAAACACAATCTGAGTACAATGTAGAGGATGTAGACTTTGTTAAAAAATACGGTTAAGGAACACCTAGGTTAGAATGTAAAATCCTAAAAGTACTAGATGTTCGCAACTACAGAGTGCAAATAAGAAATCCTGACAATATAGCTTGGAAAAGACATTCTAACCAAATTGTGCAGAAACTTACTCCTTCCAGTCCAGAAGAATGTGTTTTACTTAATAGTGATCAATGTGATGAAGGTAATTATATTCCAGTTTTTGTCTTCTTGTATTCCTACAAAGGCTACTTTACCTAATTGTGATTACCTAATTGTGTTTACGGGAAAGAGCCCAAAGCTCGTATCTTCCCGTCTCCTGATCGGTTCCATTTTTAGACTTAGTGATACTTATCATACCTGTCCTTAAAACTATGGATTGAGGTAGCATTAACTACCTCCTCGCTTAGCGAATTCCAATTATCAACTACTCTTACACTGAAAAAGTATTTCCTTACATCCTGCAAACAAGTTTTCTTCCGAAGCTTCAAACTATGACCTCTAGTTCTAGAGCCAGCCATATCGAAATATCGATCCCTATCCACTCTATCATAACCATGAAGGAATTTAAAGACTGTCACCATATCCCCCCTTACTCTTCTAGCTTCGAGTGATGGCAAGTCTAATTCCCTCAGCCTCTCATCATAACCGAGATTGGATAGTGACTCAGTGATTAGTAGCATAACAGTGGTCAATGATCTAAAGTTAATGTGAAAAGTTCTGAAACTGATCATTCCAATCCTCTTTCCATAACATTGCCAGAACCAGTACCCCTTAAAATGTCTGATTAGAGGGTAAAGCCCCCTGGTCGGTTAAATTTAGAATCTATATGTGAGGTCCATGTTTCTTACTTTCATTGACTTATTTTAAGATTGCAAATATGTTGTTTTTTGTTTTTTTTGTTTGTTTGTTTAGGATAAGGAGTTGAGAATTTAAGTATTATTATTACGAGGCAATAATAATAATAATAATAATAATAATAATAATAATAATAATAATAATAATAATAATAATAATAATAATAATAATTAATAATAATAATAATAATAATAATAATAATAATAATTATTATTATTATTATTATTATTATTATTATTATTATTATTATTATATTATTTATTATTATTATTATTATTATAGCGACTGTAAAAGCTTCTACCTGCAGCTCTAAATACAGTCTAACATCTATTGAGATGTGGAGCTATCGACTTACGCCCGTAGAAAAGCCAAAACAAATAATTAGGTTAGGTTGCAGTGGCAATGGGAAAATTGGTTGCCAAATCTGTACAAACAATAACTCAAATGTAAAAAAGCAGAGGATTACTCTAACTGGAAGGATTGGCATACTCAATATATATATATATAGTCAGGTACTAATAAAAAACAAGCATTGCAAATATATAATCTACTCACAAAGATCATTTACTATCTACCTTGGCTGTTTCCCCCTTTAATTGGGGAGAAGCCGACATCAAAAGAAGAAAACAATAAGGGGATTACTTTGCTCTATGGGCAATGACGAGGGAGCTAGCGACCGTTCAGATGGCACTGCTGGAGTGCCACAGCCCATCCTCCCGGTTCTTCCACAACCTGTGTCGCTTCACAACTGCCAACTCCCCTACTGCCCCTACCACAGGTCTACCTCTGTAAGATGCACCCCATGGTAACATCAGATGCCAATCAGAGCTGCGTTACAATCGCTCGATACTCATTTCTATTCCTAGCACACTCACTTGCTTCCCGCACATCCATCCTCCTATCATTCAGACCTCTCCTTACTCCATCCATCCACCCAAACCTAGGCCTCCCTCTAGCATTTCTCCCATCAACTCTCGCATTCATCACCTTTTTCAGCAGTCTTACATCATCTATCTTTTCCACATGGCTAAACCATATCAGAACATTCATATCTACTCCGGCTGCAATTTCTCTCCTCACACCCGTTCTTGCTCTAACCACTTCATTCATAACCCTATCCAACCGAGATACACCAATCATGCTCCTCAGGCATTTCATCTCAAACACATTTAGTTTCCGTCTCTCACTTACTTTCATACCCCATAACTCTGATCCATACATCACAGTTGGCACAACCACTTTCTCATACAAAACTTTCTTAACATTCATTTCCAACACTATTCTTCATCACTCCCTTCAATGCACCCAACACTTTACATCCTTTATTCAGTCTGTGACACACATCTGCTTCCACTCCAACATTTGCAGTTATAACTGAGCCTAAATACTTAAACTGATCAACTTCCTCAAGTGTCTCTGCATTCAACATAACATTCAATCCAGTATCATCCTCATTTCCTGTACACCTCATAACATTACTCGTTCCCACATTCACTCGCAACTTCCTTCTCTCACACACCATTCCAAATTCTAACACTAACTGACACAGCTTCTCCTCTGAATCTGCCACCACCACAGTATCATCTGCAAACAGCAACTGATTCAACTCCCACTCGTTATCATCCTCATCTACCATTCTAAAACCTCGACCATGCACTCGCTCATTCACCTTTCTTATGACTCCATCAATATACAAATTGAACAGCCATGGTGACATCACACATCCCTCTCTCAGTCCCACACTCACTGGAAGCCATTCACTCACTTCATTAACTACCCTAACACAAGCTCTACTGCCCTCATACAAACTCTTCACTGCATACAACAGTTTGCCATCAATTCCATATAACCTCAAAACAGTCCACATTGCCTCTCTATCAACTCTATCATACTCTTTCTTCAGATCCAAAAATGCAAAATACACATCCTTACCCTTTGCTAAATATTTCTCACATAAATGCCTAACTATAAAAATCTTATCTATACAACCTCTACCTCTCATAAAACCACTCTGTACTTCCACGATCACATTTTCTGTCTTATCCCTAATCCTATTAACCAGTATCCAACCATACACTTTTCCTACCACACTCAACAAACTTATATCCCTAAAATTACCGCATTCATACACATCTCCCTTACCTTTGTATAGGGACACTATACAAGCAACCACCCATTCCACTGTCACCATTGACTACATAAAGCATATATTAAACACTCTCACTAACCATTCCAATGCAGTCACACCCTCTTCTTTCAAAATCTCCGCTCTCACACCATTCATTCCAGGTGCTTTACCTGCTTTCACTTCATACAATGCCCTTTTCACCTCCTCTCTTGTAATCTGGCTTTCATTTTCATCTCCCATTACGGGCACTTGAACACCCCCCACTGCCACTATAGCTGCCTCTCTATCTTCCTCAACATTCAGCAAGCACTCAAAATATTCTGCCCATCATTTCCTTGCATCGATCCCTCTTAACATCTGTACATTCACATCTTTCACTGTCTCTTCCATCCTCGATCCACCCTTCCTTACTCTCTTCACTTCTTTCCAAAACTTCTTTTTATTCTCCTCATATGACCTACTAAAATCCTGTCCCCACCTAACATTTGCCAACCTCTTCTCTTCCTCTACCTTCCGCTTGGTTTCCAAATTTTTCTCCCTATATGTTTCATACTTTTCCCTACTGTTACACTGCAGCCATTCCTCAAAAACCCTCTTTTTCTCTTCCACCTTCATTTTCACACCTTCATTCCACCACTCGCTGCCCCTCCTCATGCCACCTCCAACAAACCTCTCACACACATCACTTGCATGTCCCACAAAACATTCTTTCATCAACCCACATTCCTCCTCTAACTCCCCAACTTCTCTTTCTTTCACCCTGTCATATGCCACTTTCAACCTGTCCTGATATTCCTGTCTCTTCTTGCTTTCTCAACTCTTCCACCTTCACCATTTCCCTTCCACATCCCCCCAATCTATTTCCCCACTATTTTGCTACTACCACTTTTGCTTCAACCAAAAAATTATCAGACATCCCAGCAGCCACACCCCTGGTTGCATGGTACCCCATACTTTCCTACAACACCTTCTACCTATCCATCACCCATTCTGGCATTCAAGTCACCCAACACAACTACATAGTTCCTTCTACTCAGACCACCCACACACCTAGTTAACTCATTCCAGAATTCATCCTGCTCTTCTTCACTTCTCTCACACCCTGGCCCATATGCACTAACAAAAGCCCAACATTCCATACCTATCCTAGCCCTCACCCACGTTAGCCTAGATGACACCTCCTTCCATTCCACAACCTTATTTACCATCCATTCACTCAACAATAATGCCACACCTTCTCTCGCTCTTCCCCTTTCAACGAGAGGTGTGGCATTATTGCTGAGTGAATGGATTTAAATAAGGTAGTGGAATGGAAAGAAGTGTCATCTAGGCTAAGGATGTATCATCTAAATTAATTAAATACAAAGTTTAACAATGACTTGATCATGGTTATTACTATACAAACAAAATAGAATTATTACCTTTATGAAAGTTATTAATGTTTATAAAGAAAATAAATCTTGCTTCCACTGAAAACAACACGTATACCATAATTGCATTACTGCTTTTGAATACTTCAAAACAGGTGGCTATCTAGATTTCAACTTCACAGAACTAATCCTGAGACTTTTGTCATTATGTCCTACGGACGATATAGTATATAACATAGAACACCCCAATAATATTGGCGCATCCTTCAAATAAGTGATTACACCTCTTCTACGGCCACCTTTTTAGAAGAGAATGCCGAACCTTGAAAATGGTTAGTGGAAGTAAATATGTAAATATTACAACAAAATAATTACATAATTCGTCAATATATTTCACATCATACAAAGAAACAAGTAATATATAGAATAAACATAAATCAAAATTCAAATAAAGGTAAATACTGATATCACATATAATTATTCAAAATATAATTACACAATTATACATTCATTATCTTTTTTTCGTCCTTGACCGACTTTTAACATTTTATTTTGCGCAGAAATTTACGCGAGACTAAATAGAGTGAAAATTTTACTTGCCACTCAATATACGTGTGTGTGATTTTATCACAAATCACCGCAATCATTATTATTATATCTATATTCTGTGAAAGGCAAAAAATCAAAATGAAGCCATCTCTGCCCCTAACCCCCCATCCAGGAGACGGAATTTTAGCTATTCATATAATAAAGAAGCTACTGAAATGTATCTAGACAGGCTCATGAGGGTCAAATTTATAAAAACAAATTATCAGGAAGAGCAATTTGTATACTATTAAAAAAATTGTCAGCAAGACCTATTTTATCATAAGAAATTATGTAAAAAGCGTATTTGCAAGATACGTCATCACTACATGAGAGAAAAACAGAGAACAAAGGAATAGGAGGGAGATTTTTATACTGGGATCATGCTTTCTACACGTACAAGAATATTAAATAAGATATATTTAAAAATAGCTATAAGCTGATATATAATTTGCAAATAATTATAATCTGCAAAATGCAAGAATTGAATTTTTTTTTTTTAAGTTAAAAGACAATAAAATCACTAATAAGGAATCTATAAAGACTTCTGGTGATTTGGAGCGAATCACTCTGTCACAAAGGCCCTTTCTAGAGAATACTGAATCAACAAAATTTTACTACAGAAGGCGAAAAAAGAACAGAGGAAGTTATGGTGACTTCAGTGTCATTATGAGGACTGAGAGATCCTTCTAAGGGAAAATAACAAATGAACAACAAAAAATGGGATCCACCTTTGGAACATATCATACTATCAGTAAAGTGAACAATTCTTCACATGCAATAAGGCAATAAAATAATAAAAAAAAAGAAAAATAAGTAAAAGGAAAATTTGAACCAAGTCGTCATTAACAGTGGTGACTGGATTTAAAACAGCTTCAGCTATTCAACACTAAATTAAAAGTTTCCGCTATGCTCTGGCTTTCAGAGTCCCACAAAAGGAAATATAAAACTACAATCAAAGAAATATACTTCATCTTTGTCTTCCATGAGGAATTACGTTAATACACATGGATGCATTCCACAAGAGTGCATAAACACAGTATACTAAAGAAAACTAGGTAAGCCCATTTTACACGTACTAATTGAAATACGTTTCTAAGCTAAAATAACAAGTGCAGTATTAAATACATAAAAGATAAACATAAAAATAAACTATACATCAGAGAAGTAATCTTTACAGACTAGTCAATATGAGGCTAATAGCACCATCTTCCTCATTTGAGGGTAACGGCCATTGAATTAGTAGATCACCGAGGTCATCAACATGTTGGGCAGTGAATTTGAAAAGATTCAGGTAAAGTGCCCACCTTTTCAAACGAGGATTCAGCTTGTCTGCAGTCTGTAAATATAGGGGAGGATGGTGGTTGGTTCTCAGTGTAAAATGTCGGCCATACAGCTGGCCTTCAAATTTCTTTATGGCCCAATATGCAGCCAGAGCTTCCTTCTCCATGATGGAGTAATTCCACTCTGCAGGGCAAAGCCTGGGGCTTGCATATTGCACTAGAGTACCTCTGCTGAGTTGTCTGATCGGGCTTCCAAAATAGAGGGAAAATTGGGGTTTGCTAGTTGCAATACTTGCTCACCCGCCAATGCTTCTCGGAGCTTGAAAAATGCTCTCTCCACCTCGTCTGTCCATTGGACAGGGGAGGGTTTACCTCACTTCAACGAGGTCATTTGCTGCAAAGGGGCAGCGATAGTATTAAAGTGTGGAATGAACCTTTGGTAGTAGCCGACTCTAAACCAGGAATGATCTCAGTTGAAAAATGCTCTCTCCGCCTCGTCTGTCCATTGGACAGGGGAGGTTTTACCTCGCTTTGAGGAGGTCATTTGCTGCAAAGGGGCAGCGATAGCATTAAAGTGTGGAATGAACTGTTGGTAGTAGCCGACAATACCCAGGAATGATCTCAGCTTAGTGACAGTAGCAGGTTTCTCCATATCCATAATACCTTGCATCTTGTCCTGTAAAGGGGACATAACTCCTTCTCCGAACAAGTGGCCGAGATACTGCAATTGGATGAAACCAGTCTCAGTTTGGAAGGCATTAAATGAAGTCAATGCTGGTTCAGACAAGTGAATGCTCTGCAAAAAGTTGCAAGGTGCAATGACCAATCCTGAGAATGCCCCAGGATGTCATCTATAAGGCATGAAACATTGTCGAGGTCCTGCAATACTGTCCTTATGAGTCGGCTAAAGCAGCCAGGGATATTCGACATTCAAAAGGCATGACCCTGAACTGTTATAGAACGTGTCTTTTGGAAAAGGCTGTTAGAGGCTTGTGGTTTCGCTCAGCGGGACTTGCCAAAATCCACAGGCCAGATCCAATTTGGACAGGTAGAGGTCTTAGGTCCACCTCAGAATAGCTGAAAAGAGCATTTCCCTTGGTGTTCGCTGTTATTGGCAATGCATAAGCGAGATAGCAGTCTCAGGTTCTGCCTTGACTGTCGTAAGCTGAACTCCCATAGCCTGGCGGCTCAACGAAGCGGGCACCAGCAACTGTTTAAAGGTGTGGCCATCTTTAGTCACATGCATAAGAAGGACTCCATCTTTAAAGGCGTAAGTGATCTGGCCTCCTCTTTTCACTGAAAAGGTTCTCCTCTCGGTTGTCTGACGCATCCAGCGTTTGAGGCTGGGGCAGTCCTGCTACAGTTTGGCAAAGCCTGGACGACACTTCAGTGGCTCTAGAGGTGCATCATCTGGAAAAGGGCCCCTCTTCACATTCCACATTATAGGTACTAACTGCTGCAGAGTCAACGGAGTTAGTCGGAGAATCAGCCAAATTCCTGGCGTCAGAGCCAGCAGTTGCTGCTGATATGGCTTGTTGTGACTTCGCCCTAGGGATGTTCCAGTGAAATATGTCCTCATGGTATAGGTCTGCCTGGAAGATAGGAGTTAGGTTCAGTACACAACCCAGCAAGACAGGGTACATAAGCCCAATTAATGCCACAGCGGGGGCTTTTTCCTTGTAGTATTTGCAATCGAGATCAATGATACAGCATCGTCCTATCTGAGGTTCTCCTTCAGCAACATGCACACAAACAACTTTGCCGGTGAAATCTTCATCCCTGGCAAATCTCTCAACAACAAATATACCACTAGTCCCTGTGTCGAGGGCTATCTCAGCTTCTACACCATTAAGGTTCCTAGGCAATTTGGGATCATCTCATGGTCATCATATTTGGTGAATTGCACATTGACACGTTTGTATGATAGTTCTTCGGTGTTATCCTCAGTGGGCCTTTCTGGTTTGTTTCTACGGCATGGGCTGAGTGAGTGGCCAGATGGTTATGCGGGCCACCGCTGTGAGATGGAGTGAGGTGGCTCTTAGAGTTCGGCTGAATACCCTTGGAAGGTAGAGCAGGGTAATTGCCCTTTCCTTTGAACTGCTGAGGCTTAAGTCTTACTGAGTCATCCTTCTTGAGTGTGGGTTCATGGCCGTAATAAGGATTAGGAGTGTAAGTAGGATGAGCTGGAAAATTGATGATCTGAGAAGGGCACTTGTGCTTCCCGTTCCTGCAATCTCCTTTCCTGTGAGAATCATGGCCTGCTGAGGGGCGATAACACTCTGAGGATGAGCCTTTGGATCAGCCCTTCTTGCCCTCATAAGGTCGCAGACACGTACTCCAGGCTGGTTGTGCTAGAGGTACTCACCCACAGTGGCTAAACTTTTCTCAAAGCTGATCTCATCTTTAAGCTGAGTCCTTACATATGCAACAACATCCATAGGGAAGTCATTGGCAATTGAATCAAACATCAAGAAAAGTTACCACTTCTCAAGAGGACACTTTGCAACTCACAACCAATCATTAAAGAGGAGAGCCTTGCATTTTCCAAAGGTACTACAGTTTTCCTCCTTCAATGGGAAAGTGGAGACATACCTAGCAAGACACTCGGCTGGGAAAAGCTCTGCGAGGCAAGGAGGGTGCTTTTAACTTGCTCGTAGTCTCTCAGTTGTCTGTGGTCGAGTTTATTGACCAGGGAGAGCAGACGGGGTGGCATGGAGGCGAGCAGCCAAATACTCTTCTCAGCCTATGTACCTTCGCTAGTGGTGACAAAACTTTTGAAAGAGGGGATGTAAGTATCGAGCAGTTGCTTGCCGTCGCCCTCGTATTTCCGCATTGGTGGGGCCTCTCGTGAGGCTGGTCCCCAATTCCTGGTGAAGGACCACTGTCTGTGGTTCCTGCTTGAAGCCGAGCAAGCGCAAGCTCATGTTCGCTATGTGCTTATGCCTGCGCCTGTTCGTAATCGCATTGTGCTTGCTCGCTTTCTCATTTCACTTGTGCCTGTTCCCCTTCACGTACTTTCCTCTCCAGCTCGGCTCGGCATTTAGCCATCTTGTTATGAGACCACTTGAGGAGCGTCAGTCCTGGGGAATAGCCATATTTCTCATCCATAGCAATCATCTTTCCCAAGTAACTTTCCTCATTGAATGTTTTGATGGTTTCCTGTGACTGTATGGATTCCATGTTGGTTTCCTGTGACTACCCGGCAGCCATGGAGGTTTCCTGTGACTGCCTGGTAGCCGTGGTGGTTTCTTGAACAGTCAATAATGAAGTACCAATACAATCAACCACAAAAAAAAAATTCTACATTAGTAAAATAAAAATTGAAAGAACCACACAACACCAAGGATAAAAAGAAAATTCAACACTACAGTTCACACTTAAACATAACGATGATCCCAAAACCTCACTATGAAAGTGACTCAAAATGCAAACAAGTGCAACAGCAGCAAATTTTTGCAAAACAGTGCATGATACACTGGTAATACAGGATGGCAGTTGTGTCTGCTTAACAGCAATACCAGGCAGTACCTGCAGTTATGGTGCAAATGAAAGGAGTGAGCAACCATGAATTTTACAGACAAGCATCTGGTGCAAGAGAATACAAACAAGTAAAGCATAGTGGTCGTGCCTGCGTATGAGAGTGCTTCTGGCAGAATCAACAAATAAAATGTCGTAAGTAAAATTCTAAAGTGTTGCCAAAAGGGCACAGATCCTTTTGCAAAATAAACCAGAGATAAACTAACGGCTTACAAGGCAACCAAATTGCACATGTTTCTACTGATAATGAAAAAATTTATTTTTGAGTGTCATCTCAGACACATGAAGGGCTTAGCCTAGGCTCAACAAACGACACCAAAGTTTTTCTTCCCAATCTATGAGCAGTCAGTGCTTGAATATAAAACTCAATTATAAGCAAAATACTTAATATGCTTACTCCCAGTTCCTAATTCCCAAAGAAATATAAACAATTCCCTAACAAATATCACCGTTAATGAATATATAAAACACTACTGCTTTAAAACACAATTTTATCATGCAAATAAATTAAATCTTCAATAACACGTGTTCTCGTCATGCAATATTTCTTAATTCTGTTACCACATAATCTCATGCAAATTTCCAGAAACATTGTTTGCCACATAGTAAACAAGGAAAATATTAGTTACCGTTATTCATTTTGAATATTAAAAAAAAAATTTATATGCAACGTCTCTAGTGATAAAATTTTGTTCGCAGCCTAAGATTTATTCATTTCAATAATCCGAGCCAATGGCAATAGGGTTTAATGTGCAATGTTAAAAGCAAAATAAACAAAAATTTATCAAAATCAGTCTGTCTGTTTGGGTCCCTGTTCAGGTGCCAAATTGTGTGATGTGGGAAGGTTGTTAAATTTCTGTTTTACTAAGGGGACTCAAAGTACTGAACTGGGTTAAGAGCTAAATGAAACTCAGAATTCAACTTTCTTCTAATTTTGGAAATGCAATGACACATTAAAAAATAACTGAATTAATATAATAAGGCATAAGGCTTTTCCCTGTGAACACAGCATGGTACAGCTGGAGGGGAAACAAAGTGAACTAGTTCGGAATTCCTAAGCAAGAAGATAATAACAAACAGTTGAGTGACAGACCGAAAGAATTTTAGATCACTGCTCTCTTCTGATGGACGAGATTACAGCTTGGATTGTCTAACTAAAGGGTAACTTTGAAAAGTTTAGAAAAGAGTTTCTGGAGTTAAATAAGGAACATGAGGGAATTAAGAGTTCCTTTGCAGATGTAGTAAAGCAAAATGTGACAGTAAAGGAGGCAGTGAGGGAGATAGCACTGGAATATATAAATACTGTTGACTACAGAGAAACAGTGATGGAAAAATAGTAAGATGTGATTGGAAGGGCTAATCCACTGATCAAACAGGCACTTGATAAAGAGAAGTCAATGGTGGTCTCAGGCATAAGTGAATCTCAGGAGTCTATAACCTGATAAGGAAGCTTGGAGTAGTCTGTGGTTCATATAATATTTTAAGCATTCACTGACTTGATAAATATTCTAGGAAGGAAAAGGAAAGAATAATGAAAGTAACCTTTGAGAGAGGGGACACATAGAAAAGCATTGATGAGTGCAAAATAAAATCGAAAAGCCTTCAAGAATTCAAAGCAGTCTTCATTAGACCATGCAGATCACATAAATAGATGGAGAGGATCAAAAATCTTGTTGTAAGAAGCTAGAACGTTACTTGAGGGAAGATATGAAGAAGAGAAAGAAAGTTGTTTTAGAATTATTCCTGTCAAAGGGGAGATAATATAGGACACTGCTAGAAGATCAGGAGATGCTGCCTCATTAAGATTGCTGTACACAACTGCTGATGATGTAGCTGGTAAGGCAGTAGAACTAAAGCATAGTATTCACATCAGTAAGGCAGATATAATAGTGGTTACAGAGACTAAGTTAAGTGAGGACATAAACAGTGTCACAGTTTTTCCTAAGGGCTTCAGAATATTAAGGTGTGAAAGATCTGAGAGGACTGGTGGAGGGATAGCATTGCTCATTAGTGAAAAATTTCACATTGAAGAAACATGCTTTGCTATAGAAAATGAGTTAAAGGAATTTCTTGTAGCTAGCATTAATACTGAGTCAGACAGCATTATATTAACTGTTGTATATACCCACCAAGGAAACAACATAGGCTAGATGCTGATGAGGAAAGTAATATAGGTAATATCAAAATCATAAATTAATTTGTAAATATCACACGGGCGAGAAACTGTAGGATTTTGATTATGAAAGATTTTTTATCATAGACAGATAGATTGGATAAATCTTGACCCACACAGTGGGGAGGACTCATTTGTGGAAAGATTCCTACACTGTGTATTATGGAATTTCCTACAACAACTTGTTCCGGAACCAGCGATGGCCAGGGGTGGGGATAAGCTATCACTGGTTGTTCTAGAATTCACAGATAATGTGTTGGATATTGAAAAGATTTGAGTATGACCTACAAATTGGTAAAACAGACCACTGTGTGTTGTTGATGGAGTATATCATCGAAGATGTTCTTCCTAAAAGTAGAGGCACTGATAAGGAAACGAGAAGGAACTAACCGAAAGGATATTACATCAATATAAATTAGCTTCTTTCAGCTATTGACTGGGAGACCTTATTTAACAACAAATCTGGACAAGAAATGTACGAAATATTTTGTGAGGAATATGGGAAGATAGTCACTAGTTGCTTTCCTTCCACCAAAATAGGACTTATTCATGCCAGAGAGAAATGGTTTAATAAAAAGTGTAGGAGAATAAGGAGTGGAGAGGCAAATGTTGTAAGAGGTATAGATGGACAAAAAAGATTAATGCCTAACAGAACTATGAAAGAGCAAGAAACGATTACCTAAGTAAAAGAAAAGAAACAGGGAGAAATTATGAAAGGGATGTCACCAGGAAGGCAAAAAAAAACCCAAGCATTACCACAGCTCTACCTGAAGGTCAAACAACAGGTTTTAAAGTTAAAGAAACCTGATGGAAGAATCGCTGAGATGAATGAATGAACACGAGGTGTTTCAGTCAGAATTCACACCAGAATATACATAGACAGAATTTCATTGGCCAGTATTAGAGAATATCGTCTTTTCAGCCACAAAGGTAAGAATTATTGTTGATGGCATTATATGCCCATATAGCTACAGGTTCCGATAATGTATCCCCTTACATACTTAACAAATGTGCTAAGCCAGTATCGATGGTGCTTTGCATAATATTTAAGAAGCCGCTGGAATCAGGGGTGCTATAGAGATGCTAGAAACAAGCGAACGTGGTACCTCTCTACAAAAAGGGAAGAGGGGATGCAGCTCTAATCGTTAGGCCTGTTTCGTTGACGAGCATAGTTTGCAAAGTTATGAAGAAACTACTAAGAAAACACATCTATCTTCTTTTGGAATCCTTCGACATTTTATCATTGAGACAACATGGCTTCAGAGAAGGCAGATCAACAGTGACAAAGTTATTAGAATCATATGATGAAGTAAGCCGAATCTTACAGAAAAAAGAGGGCTGGGTGGGTTATATATTCCTAGATTTTCAGAAAGCATTTGATTCAGTTCCACATGAGAGATTTGTTAAGAACCTGCAAGTAATGGCAAGAATAGGTGGGCGTGTCTTGGAACGGATTAAAAAGTACTTACAATGAAGGTAACAGAGGATCAGAGTAAGACACTCAGTGCCTGAATGAGGAAGTGATCATAGTGGGGCTCCACAGGGATCAGTTTTAGCACCAGTTTTGTTCCTTGTATACATAAATGACCTGAAAGAGCCTGTAAATTCATTCATGAATATGGTTGCAGATGATTCAAAGATTATGAAGAAAGTAAGTAACGAGAACAATGGTAGAGAGTTTCAGGAATACCTAATGGTCATCATGAGTTGTCAGAAAAGTGGCTAATGAAATTCAGTACTTCAAAATGTAAGGTGATGATAATGGGTAAGAGTGTGAGAAGGCCCAAGTTTGCATACCCAATAGCAGGAGAAGATCTTCAAGCAACGGAGAATGAGAGATTTGGGAGTAAGCATCCTGGCATTTTTGTTTCCGGGAATGCATATAAATGGCATAGTAAGGGTTGCATTTGCTGATTAAGAAGTTACATGTAAAGGCAAGATTAAGCCAAAATGTGTTAGAGGGGCTAAAACCTGTTTAGAAGGATGAGAAGAGGTACTTAGAGTAAGACTCTCAATGTCTGATGGGAGAAAGGGTGGTAGTGGAGTTCCAGAGGTCAACTTTAGATTCATTTCTGTTCCTGTTGGAGTTTATAAATTTATGTTTATACATGTTTGCAGATGATACAAAGTTTGTGAAGAAGGTAAAAAACATGAAAATAATAAAGAACTTTAGGAAGGACTAAACAGAAAAAAGGTTAGAGAGTAAAAGACAGAAATTCAATAAGCAAGGTATTTTAGGGGCAATGTATTGGCAAATTTGTGTTCTGAAATGTTTGTAAATGATATGCACAACCAGCATATGCTTTTTCAGTGAAAGTAAGAGTGGCGTTAAGATACATAGACAAGAAAATTTCCAAAAACATTTTTGTGACGATGAGGCCTAAGCTATAATATGCTGCACCTTTTGGAATCCACGTTCTTGAAAAAAAAAACTAAAAATTTCAAAAGCATGCTACAAATTTGGTAACAGATATTCAAAATCTCACTTATGAGGAGGGCTGAGGGAGTTAAATTTGCCATCACTTGGAATTAGAAGGAAGAGGGGGATATGGTGACGGTTTTTAAATTCCTTCACATGTTTTGACAGAGTGAACAGGGAACAATATTTGATATGGGTGCCTCTAGAACTAGAGGTCATAGCTTGAAGCTATTTAAGAAAACTTTACATAATGTAGGGAGTGCTTTTTCATTGTAAGAATAGTTGATGGTTGGAATTTGCTAATCGAACAAACAGTAAATGTTACCTGCAATCGTAGCTTAAATGACAAATATGGTAAGTGTCATTGAGTAAGAAATTACACCCATCAGAAGATAGGTAGTTATGAGCATATATGAGATATATATGAGATATATTTGTTAGATTAGGTATATACATACATGCATGCATACATCAGAGTAGACATTTAACAGTGTGAAACACTCGAAATTTTAGTGTTTTAATGATGCACCAAGAACAATATTTCTTTACCTTGTGAGAAATATAAATTTTGAGCATTTTGTCAGTTCATCTGAGTTTGGTTTTGATAGAGAGATGCAGCAACAATTGAAAAAAATATTTTGCCAAAATTTAAAAGTGGAGAAAGCTTGCAACCAATGAGAGGAAAAGAATAACAGACTTGCTAGCAGTAATAAAATCAAATTTGCCTAATTTTTTTTGAAAACTAAGGGGAGCTTTTATTGCTTGTGATTTACTTGATTCTATGGTTTCAAACTTGGTTTAAAATTATTTAAAAAAATATTTTTTTTATAATGGTAACTTGGTAGTCAAAAAACAATAACAGTAAAAACAAAAATCTGACATCTACCTCCGTGAACTAGTGTTGGTTCATCACATGGTTGAGTTGCATGACAATAATTTTCTTATAAAAGGGATTTATCTTTTCTAAAGGCAAATATAAAATTGGTAGGTATATTGACATGTAAATGCTCTAAAGAAAGAATATTTGAATTTGTATTCATAAGAGGATATAACTGCATTTTTCCCCAGCAGCAGAAAGATGGGTAAGGGAAGGTCTCCGGGAGGGGGTGCAGCCTTGTAATACTGATTAACAAGTCCATGGAACTCTAAGACTTTGCAAAAGAAATTATAAAATAAATTGTTTAGAAAATTCACCATATAGAAAAAGAAATAGAAGAAAACTGAGTGTGTACAAAGGGAAAGAAAGAACGAGAAAAAAAAGCTTCAAAATTAAAAGGGGAAAAGGTAAAACTGAAATTAAGAATTTAAAGAGAAAAAAAAATAAGAGGATAATATGAAAAAGTTGGATAATAACTTAAGTGAAATAAATGATAATACATTGCTTTCTTCTGAGATTAGTGACGTACCAGTCGGGAAGGTTAATATAAAGTAAAATATTTAACATATAAGAAAAGATTTTCAGGCGCTGAATGCAGTCCTTGAGAGCAGTACAAGATCATTTACAGATACAGTGAAGAGAAATGTGGCAGTATAGAAGTCAGTGAAGGAGGTAGTACTGGATAATTTCAGGTATATGTAAATCTCAGGAGTCTACATGGCAAGGGTGACACGAGTATAAGAGGCTAGGGTTGAGAATTATTAAGGAATCTTGGAGTATCATATGATCCAAATAATATAGTAAGCAGCCACCGAATTGTCTTGTACTTTAGGGACAAAAGGCAAGAATTATTAAGGTAATTTGTGGCAGAGAGAGTAATTGTAAAGAATTACTGCTGAAAGCAAAAACCCTAAAAGAATATTCATTTACCCTTAAAGGACACAAAAAGAGATGGAAACTATAAAAACTGCATACAAAATCAATCTAAAACTTTTATATCATATGTCACAATGGTTATTCTGCAACAAAGCTTAAACAATGCAATTGCAATTAAGCAAATAAACAAACAAATAAGACAAAAAAAGATCTTAAATTGAGATGTTAATAATAATAATAATAATAATAATAATAATAATAATAATAATAATAATAATAATAATAATAATAATAATAATAATAAATAATAATAATAATAATAATAATAATAATAATAATAATAACATTGGTTATTGTTAGTTAAGTTTAAATGATTTAGAAGATATGATTTATAATATGCTGGTCTAGAAAATGAAAGACAGTTGTACACTTACATGTAGGCAGAGCAGATTAAAAATTAAACAATATTAGCAGATATTCAAAAAATACAATTAAGTAACGAATGGAAAGATAACTTAGTAAAATGCAAGCATGATAATTATAATCTATCTTTACTTGGTGCTGTTGGGGTTTAGGATGCTAGAGTGTTGTTAAGATTCTGTTTTACTAAGGGGACTCAAAGTACCGAGCTCGGTTAAGAGCTCACAAACAGACAGGACAGATATTTGTACTTGAACACCCCATCTCTATTACCATTAGTCGGTTAAATGAAACTCAGAATTCAACTTTCTTTTAATTTTGGAAATGCAATGACATTAAAAGAATTGAATTAAATTTCTCAAATTAAATTTTATGAAATGCTGCCTCGAATCCCGGAGGTGGTGAGCACGATTTCGTTTCCCGGCACCACGGACGTATGCCAAGACTTTGGCCTCAACTCGATGATTACCTCTGTCACACAGGCAGAGTAGAATACAGGACACTGCAATTTCAGAAACAGAAATGACACACTGTTTATAATGGGAAACTGAAAGCATGAGCACACCTATAATGAGTTTCCAATGTCATTTTACTGGATGAAAATATATTGGTTATTCACAGCTAACCAGAAATATTTATGCTACCATAATAGCATACAAAACCATTAATTCTTTACTGGTTTTAAAGGAAAACAATATATTCACAATAAATGAAGAATAAGCAAGACGAATACAGTACTGTATGTATTCCTTAAATTGTGTGTAACCACAAAAGTCGCAATGCTTATTACTGATTAACAATTAATATGGTAAAACACTCTATTTAGGATAAAGGAAGAATCTACGAGATAAATACAGTATTCATTCACTTTTGGTTATCAGAACTGTTTGCAATGAAAAAAAGGGTGCAAAACCACCTTTTGAGGTATTTGCAACTTATAACTCGAAACACTTTATCCCCAACATATGAAGAATTAGCAAGATAAATACAGCATGCATTCATTAAATTGTGGTTAACAAGAAATATTTGCAAAGCCAACTGGGAAAAATTACCTTTTAATTATTTGCAATTTGTATAGCAAATAGCTTTATTGACGAGTTTTTTTTGACGTAAAACACTTTATTTACGATGATAGAAAGGGGTGAAATGAAATTAGAATTTCCTAGGAAAAGAGATAGATTTTTACGGGCTCATAACCAGTCTTCAGAGGATGAGATTTTCGTTTATCACATTCAATGAAAAGAAACTTCTTAGCAATGTATATCAGCTGTAATTTCCAGGTTAAGGAATTAACTTTGGCATGTGAGATTCCAGTTTGGTAATCTACAAAATTTCGTGTGAATGGGAATGGAATCTGAGAATAACAATCCTTAAGCTTTAGCCAGTAACGAATGTAACTAATTCTCGAAAATAAACCAATTTGCTTGACCCACGAGCTTTACCATACACTATCCCTCACCTTGTTGTGCTAGATGAATTCCTGTGAAGATGCCACGTAATTAAGGTTTGAAATAAACTTAGACTGCTCAGGCGAGATGTTGCCTCTTGGAAGATTGGGCGCCAACCGAGAGCGTCTCATTGTCCCTCCTGGTGAGTTCATCTGTAGGATACATTTCTAGAGCAGTAACTGGTTCTGATATCATTTTAAGGACTATTTTAGTGGTGGTCCCTGGCAGGCAATTATAGCAGAGATGCAAGGGAGAGACAGTATTTTTAGGTACAACAAGTGGAAGCAAATAAAATAAAACGAGAATAATAATGAAAAGTTAGGTTACTGGTAAACAATCTCCATAATTTTCTGGGCTCGTAGCAGACAGAAAATAGGAGCAGCCTTTATATCGGGACTATACTTCTACACGTACAAGAAGAGTAAATAAGGTATATTTAAAATTAGCTATAAGCTAAAATACAAATTGCAAATAATCATAATCTGCAAAAGTCAAGAAGTGGGAATTATTTTTTTAGTTAGAAAATAACAGTTATGTTACTAATTTATTTAATAAGGCATCCAACAGCCTCTGGTGACTTTGAGCGAAACACTCTGTCACAAAGGCCCTTTCTAGAGAATATTGATTTAGCAAAATTCTACTACAGAAGGCGAAAAAAGAACAGAGGAAGTTACGGTGACTTCAGTGTTATTATGAGGGATGAGATATCCTTCTCATGGAAAAGAACAAATGAACAATAAGAATGGGATCCACCACTGGAACATATCATACTATTAGTAAAAGTAAACAAGTCTTGTAAACAAAATATTAAATGACATGCAAAACATAAAAGAAATGTGATCAAATTCAAATTTCATGAAAATTAAATCACAATTAGATATCAGTGAATATCAATATTTAAGTTTATGAATGCTTCACATGCAAGAAGGCAATAATATAATATACAAAAATAAAATACAGTATACGCAAATTAAAAATTTGAACCACGTCGTCATTAACATTGGCGACTGGATTTAAAGCAGTTTCAGCTATTCAACACTAAACTAAAACGTTTCCGCCATGTTCTGGCTTTCAGAGTCCCACAAAGGGAAATATAAAACTACTATCAAAGAATTATTCTTCATCTTTTTCATCTTCCATTAGGAATAACGTTTGTACGCTAAAATAAACAAGTACAGTACAGTATTAAAGACATAAAAGATAAAAATAAAAAATAAACAACACATCAGAGAAGTAATCTTGACTGACTAGTCAAATTTAGGCTAACAGCACCAGCTTCCTCATTTGAGGGTAATGACCGTCGACTTAGTAGATCAGCAAGGTCATTGTCCTTGCCATGAACATGTTGGGCAGTGAATTTGAAAAGATTCAGGTAAAGTGCCCACCTTTTCAGGCGAGGATTTAGCTTGTCTGCAGTCTGTAAATATAGGAGAGGTCGGTGGTCAGTTCTCAGTGTAAAATGTTGGCCATACAGATGGACTTCAAATTTCTTTATGGCCCAATATGCAGCTAGAGCTTCCTTCTCCACGGTGGAGTAATTTCGCTCTGCAGGGCGAAGCCTGCGGCTTGCATATCGCACTGGAGCTACTTCTGCTGTGTTGTCTGATCGGGCTTGCAAGAGCACGGCACCCAGGCCTTCGTCTGAGGCGTCGGTCTGCAAGATAAATGGAAAATCAGGGTTTACCAGTTGTAATACTGGCTCACCCGCCAATGCTTCTCGGAGCTTGAAAAATGCTCTCTCCGCTTCATCTGTCCATTGGACAGGGGAGGTTTTACTTTGCTTCGAGGAGGTCATTTGCTGCAAAGGGGCAGTGATAGTATTAAAGTGTGGAATGAACCGTAGGTAGTAGCCGACACTACCCAGGAATGATCTCAGTTGAGTGACAGTGGCAGGTTTCTCCATATCCTTAATAACTTGTACCCTGTCATGTAAAGGGGACATAACTCCTTCTCCAACCACGTGGCCGAGATACTGCAATTGTGTGAAACCAATCTCACATTTGGAAGGCTTTAAGTGAAGTCCATGCTGGTTCAGACGAGTGAGAACTCTGCGGAGAGTCTCGAGGTGCGATGACCAATCCTGAGAATGCACCAGGATATCGTCTATAAAGCATGAAACATTATCGAGATCCTGTAGTACTATCCTCATGAGTCTGCTGAAGCAGCCAGGGGCATTTACCATACCAAAAGGCATGACCCTGAACTGGTATAGACCATATCTTGTGGAAAAAGCTGTAAGAGGCTTGGTAGTCTCGCTCAACGGGACTTGCCAAAATCCACTGGCCAGATCCAACTTGGACAGGTAACGGGCTTGAGAAAGCAACGAGAAAATATGCTCGGCGTCAGCAATGGGCTCTCCATCAAAGATGGTACGGGAGTTAAGCTTACGACAGTCAAGGCAGAACCTGTGACTGCCATCTCGCTTACGCACTGCTAGTAACGGCGAACACCAAGGCGAAATGCTCTTTTCAACTATTCCGAGGCAGACCCAAGTGTCAAGATCTTCCTTCAGCCGTAAGGACAGCTGGTGGGGAAGACCATAGGAATGCCGAAATGGCTCTGGGTCAGTCAATCTGACATGATGCTCAAGGGTAGTGGTAATGCCTGGGAGGTCGTTGAAGACGTTCTCATAGTCCTCTAATAGCTTGTTCAGCTGTTCCCGTTGACTCGGTTGCAGTCTGGAGTTAATAATACAATTACTCACACTTTCTTTTCGGTGTGTGGGAATGGCAGGATCCTTACCATCATCAAAAGCTAAGCTTATGTCTTCAATTGCAAGGGCGGTGGCTGCGGCCAGAGGGGCTTCTTCCGAAAAACTCCACTCCCGTAAGTCTGTCTCCACTGCAAGGGTGGAGTATTCCAATATAGGAAGTAAGGGTTGGCTATAATGGAGCACCTGTGTTGCTGCAGCCTCGGAGGTTCTGTTGATGCTTGAGGCATCTATAGGGGTTGCTGGGAGCGCCAGCGCAGGATCCCTGTGGGCCTCCGGGTCCTCACAATAAAGCTTCAGCTGGTTAATGTGGTATTTCCGGTTATTGCCATCAACATTTAGCACATAATTGTCAGGGGTCACCCGGCGTACCACAGTGTACGGTCCTTTCCAGCGTAGCATTAGCTTGCGGGTATCTGTTGGAAGAAGTAACAGAGCTCGATCTCCGGGTGTCAGGGCACGATGCCGCGCACGCTTGTCAAAGAGGAGCTTGGCAGTCTGCTGGTGACCCTTAATGGCTAATTGTGCAGTTTTCCAAGCCTTTTTGAGGTGAGACGAAAACTTCAAAATATACTCATGAACGTCCCTATCGTCATCTTTGATGGTAGGTGAATCCCAACATTCTGCCAAGAATTCTACTGGGCCTCTGACCTTATGACCATAAATCAGCTCGAAAGGCGAGTATCCAGTAGTGTCATGGGGCGTGTCTCTGAAGGAGAAAAGTGCAGCAGGGACGTACTTGTCCCACTGCCTAGGCATATCTATCACTAGCTTGCGCAAACATCGCTTCAATGTCCCGTTATAGCGTTCGCATGCTCCATTTGATTGGGCATGATAGACACTCGTACGAATGTGCTTGATTTCTAAAAGGTTACAGAAAGCCTCAAAGTGCCTACTTGTAAACTGACTTCCATTGTCAGAAGTGACCTGCTCAGGAAAGCCAACCCTGGAGCACATTTCAAATAGGGCTTGAGCGACTGCTTCAGTTGTGATAGAAGACAGTGGCACTGCATCTGGGTACCTTGTTGCCAGGTCAACATATACCAGGAGGAATTGTTTCCCCGTGGACGAAGCTGGATTAATAGGACCTAGTATGTCCATAGCGACCTTGGAAAATGGCTCCATTGAGAGCTTAGTTATCCCCAGGGGAACTTTCGGTACCGGTGCCATTGAGGTGGATTGACAGACAGGGCAAGAACCTACATATCTGTCTACCTCGGTGTACATGTTTGGCCATGCAAAAGCCTTCTGAAGGACATGCCGAGTTTTTGCTTTGCCTCTGTGTCCACTCAGAGGTAAATGGTGTGCCACATACATAGCCTGGCGGGGCAACGAAGCGGGCACCACCAACTGTTTAATGGTGTGGCCATCTTTAGTCACATGCCTACGAAGTACTCCATCTTCAAGGGCGTAAGTGATCTTGCCTCCTCCTCTCACCGTGAAGGTCCTTCTCTCGGTGGCCTGCTGCATCCAGCGTTTGAGGCTGGGGCAGTCTTGCTGCAACTTGGCAAAGTCTGGACGGGACTTCAATGGCTCGAGAGGTGCATCATCTGGTAAAGGAGGGGGAAACTCTCCGTGTTCCACATTACGTTTACTAACTGCGGCAGACTTAATGGAGTCAGTCGGAGAATCGTCCATATTCTTGGCATCGAGGCCAGGAGTTGCTGCTGAAATGGATTCATGTGACTTCCCCCGAGGGAAGTTATAACGAGAAATGTCCTTATGGTATAGGTCGGCCTGGAAAGTAGGAACTAGGTTCAGTGCACGACCCATCAAGACAGGGTACATAAGCCCAATCATTGCCACAGCTGGGGCTTTTCCCTTGTAGTATTTGCAATCCAGGTTAATGACACAGCAACGTCGTATTTGGGGTGTTCCTTCAGCAACCCGAACACGAACGACTTCGCCGGTATAATCTTCATTCCTGACGATTCTCTCGTCAACAAGTATGGCATTGGCCCCTGTGTCAAGGGCTATCTCAGCTTCCACACCATTTATGGTTTCTAGGCATTTTGGGATCATTTCCAGATCATCATGTTTGATGAATTCCACATTGGCAAGTTTGTGTGGTGGTTCCTCGGCATTATCCTCATTGGCCCTTTCTGGCCCTGCTTCCACAACATAGGCTGAGTGAGTGGCCAGATGGCTATGTGGGCCGCCGCTGTGTGAGGGAGCGTGGTGGCTCTTAGAGTTTGGCTGAAAACCCTGGGAAGGTGGAGCAGAGTAATGGCCTTTGCCTCTGAACTGCTGAGGCTTAGGTCTTACCGGGTCATCCTTCTTGAGTGTAGGTGCATGGCCGTAATAATGCTTAGGAGTGTGAGGAGGATGAGCTGGACGATTGAGGTTCTGCGAGGGGCTCTTGTGCTTCCCGTTCCTGTAATCTCTATTTCCGGATAAAGGACTACTGTCTCAGATTCCCGCTTGAAGCCGAGCAAGCGCAAGCTCATGTTCATGTTGTGCTTGTGCCTCATCACTTGCTCTCTTCTCCAGCTTATCTCGGCGCTCAACCATCTTCTCATGAGCCCATTCAAAGAGCTTCTGTCTTGGGGAAAAACCGTATCTCTCACCCCAAGCAATCATTATGTCCAGGTAACGCTCCTCATCGAATGTTTTGATGGTTTCCATGTTTGTTTCCTAAACAGTCAATAACGAAGTGCCAAAACAACCACACAAAAAACAAATCTCTACAATACAGTAGTAGAAAAAAAATGATAGAACCACACAACACCAAGGAGAGAAAGAAAAAAAATTTCAACACCACAGTTCAAACTTAAACATAAAAGTGATCTCAAAACCTCACCATAAAAGTGACTCAAAATACAATCAAGTGCAACAGCAGCAAATTGTTGCAAAACAGTGCATGAAACACTGGCAATACAGAATGGCAGTCGTGCCTGCTTAACAGCAATACGTGGCAGTACCTGCGGTTATTGTGCAAATGAAAGGAATGAGCAACACAATCAAGTGCAACAGCAACAAAATGTTGCAAAACAGTGCATGAAACACTGGTAATACAGAATGGCAGTCGTGAATGCTTAACAGCAATTCGTGGCAGTACCTGCGGTAATCGTGCAAATGAAAGGAATGAGCAACACAATCAAGTGCAACAGCAACAAAATGTTGCAAAACAGTGCATGAAACACTGGTAATACAGAATGGCAGTCGTGCCTGCTTAACAGCAATACGTGGCAGTACCTGCAGTTATTGTGCAAATGAAAGGAATGAGCAACACAATCAAGTGCAACAGCAACAAAATGTTGCAAAACAGTGCATGAAACACTGGTAATACAGAATGGCAGTCGTGCCTGCTTAACAGCAATACGTGGCAGTACCTGCAGTTATGGTGCAAATGAAAGGAATGAGCAATAACGAATTTTACCGACTAGCACCCAGTGCCTGAGAGTACAAACAAGTACAGTATAGCGGTCGTGCCTGCGTATGAGCGCGTATATGGCAGTACCCACAAATAAAATGTCGTAAGTAATACGAACAAGTACAGTATAGTGGTCGTGCCTGCCTATGAGCGCGTATATGGCAGTACCCACAAATAAAATGTCGTAAGTAATACGAACAAGTACAGTATAGCGGTCTTGCCTGCGTATGAGCGCGTATATGGCAGTACCCACAAATAAAATGTCGTAAGTAAAATTCTGGAGTGTTGCCAAAAGGGCACAGATCCTATGCAAAATACACCAACGATAAGCTAACAGCTTACTAGGCAGCCAGATTACCCATTTCTAAAAGTAATGAGAAAATTTATTTTCAAGTGACAACTCAGACACATGAAAGGCTTAGCCTAGGCTCGATAAATGACACCAAAATTTTTCTTCCAATCTATAAGCAGTCCATGCTTGAATATAAAACACAATTATAAGCAAAAATACTTAATATGCTTTCTCCCAATTCCTAAATCCCAAGGAAATATAAACAATTCCTAACAAGTATCACCCTTTAACGGATATATAAAACACGAATGCTTTAAAACTCAATCTTATCACGCAAATAAATGAAATTTTAAATAACACGTCTTCTCGTCATGCAAAATTTCTTAACTCTGTTACCACATAATCTCATGTAGATTTCCTGAAATATTGTTTACCACATGGGAAACAAGAAAATATTAATTACCATAATCAATATTGAAAATAAAGAAAAATTTCTTATCCGCAACGTTTCTAGCGCGAAAATTTTCGTGTGCAGCCTAAGATTCATTCATTTCAATAATCGAGCCAATGGTAATCGGGTTTCATGTGCAATGTTAAAAAGCAAAATAAAAATAAATTTATAAAATCAGTCTGTCTGTTCGGGTCCCTGTTCGGGCGCCAATCTTGTTGGGGTTTAGGATGCTAGAGTGTTGTTAAGATTCTGTTTTACTAAGGGGACTCAAAGTACCGAGCTCGGTTAAGAGCTCACAAACAGACAGGACAGATATTTGTACTTGAACACCCCATCTCTATTACCATTAGTCGGTTAAATGAAACTCAGAATTCAACTTTCTTTTAATTTTGGAAATGCAATGACATTAAAAGAATTGAATTAAATTTCTCAAATTAAATTTTATGAAATGCTGCCTCGAATCCCGGAGGTGGTGAGCACGATTTCGTTTCCCAGCACCACGGACGTATGCCAAGACTTTGGCCTCAACTCGATGATTACCTCTGTCACACAGGCAGAGTAGAATACAGGACACTGCAATTTCAGAAACAGAAATGACACACTGTTTATAATGGGAAACTGAAAGCATGAGCACACCTATAATGAGTTTCCAATGTCATTTTACTGGATGAAAATATATTGGTTATTCACAGCTAACCAGAAATATTTATGCTACCATAATAGCATACAAAACCATTAATTCTTTACTGGTTTTAAAGGAAAACAATATATTCACAATAAATGAAGAATAAGCAAGACGAATACAGTACTGTATGTATTCCTTAAATTGTGTGTAACCACAAAAGTCGCAATGCTTATTACTGATTAACAATTAATATGGTAAAACACTCTATTTAGGATAAAGGAAGAATCTACGAGATAAATACAGTATTCATTCACTTTTGGTTATCAAGAACTGTTTGCAATGAAAAAAAAGGGTGCAAAACCACCTTTTGAGGTATTTGCAACTTATAACTCAAAACACTTTATCCCCAACATATGAAGAATTAGCAAGATAAATACAGTATGCATTCATTAAATTGTGGTTAACAAGAAATATTTGCAAAGCCAACTGGGAAAAATTACCTTTTAATTATTTGCAATTTGTATAGCAAATAGCTTTATTGACGAGTTTTTTTGACGTAAAACACTTTATTTACGATGATAGAAAGGGGTGAAATGAAATTAGAATTTATTAGGAAAAGAGATAGATTTTTACGGGCTCATAACCAGTCTTCAGAGGATGAGATTTTCGTTTATCACATTCAATGAAAAGAAACTTCTTAGCAATGTATATCAGCTGTAATTTCCAGGTTAAGAAATTAACTTTGGCATGTGAGATTCCAGTCTGGTAATCTACAAAATTTCGTGTGTATGGGAATGGAATCTGAGAATAAAAATCCCTAAGATTTAGCCAGTAACGAATGTAACTAATTCTCGAAAATAAACCAATTTGCTTGACCCACGAGCTTTACCATACACTATCCCTCACCTTGTTGTGCTAGATGAATTCCTGTGAAGATGCCACGTAATTAAGGTTTGAAATAAACTTAGACTGCTCAGGCGAGATGTTGCCTCTTGGAAGATTGGGCGCCAACCGAGGGCGTCTCATTGTCCCTCCTGATGAGTTCATCTGTAGGATACATTTCTAGAGCAGTAACTGGCTCTGATATCATTTTAAGGACTATTTTAGTGGTGGTCCCTGGCAGGCAATTATAGCAGAGATGCAAGGGATAGACAGTATTTTTAGGTGCAACAAGTGGAAGCAAATAAAATAAAACGAGAATAATAATGAAAAGTTAGGTTACTGGTAAACAATCTCCATAATTTTCTGGGCTCGTAGCAGACAGAAAATAGGAGCAGCCTTTACATCGGGACTATACTTCTACACGTACAAGAAGAGTAAATAAGGTATATTTAAAATTAGCTATATGCTAAAATACAAATTGCAAATAATCATAATCTGCAAAAGTCAAGAAGTGGGAATTATTTTTTTAGTTAGAAAATAACAGTTATGTTACTAATTTATTTAATAAGGCATCCAACAGCCTCTGGTGACTTTGAGTGAAACACTCTGTCACAGGCGCCATTCCTCCTTGACCGAGTCAAGAAACACGCATTCGCCACTATTCACATAGACGTCAATCACTCCTCTTAACGCCTTGGGGATAATAGGTTACCACATTTCTCCCCTTACCACCCTGCTTGGGTCATGCACAAGGTAGTTTGGCAAGGATATTCTGCAGTGAGCCCGACAGCCGCAGCTAGTTAACCCCCACCACTTCATCACATGGCAACTCCCCTCACACCTTTCCATCACAGTTCACTGAGCAAGCAGTTTCTAGGTTCAAAGAGCATTAAGTTATGAAATATATTGAGTAAATATTACGAGAAATACCAAAGTAGGTTATATTAAGTTACAAAATGAATACTTGGTTTTGGGGGAGTTTGTATTAAATCATTTACTT
The DNA here is from genome assembly GCA_037179515.1 of Halocaridina rubra. Taxonomy (NCBI): domain Eukaryota; kingdom Metazoa; phylum Arthropoda; class Malacostraca; order Decapoda; family Atyidae; genus Halocaridina; species Halocaridina rubra. The sequence goes on along the minus strand of JAXCGZ010013376.1, from coordinate 23,532 downwards.
TACTTTGTGTATGAGCAATATTTCTACTTGTCTAAAAGAAAACTATATAGTTTGCTATTGAAAGTTGAGAAGGAGGATGCATCTCTTGCATGCCGTAGAATATAGCTCCATAGTGATGATCCTCAGAACAAAGAGATCATAGCTCCTCCACGTGATTACTTTCATCATTCATTGTAAAGGATACAAATTAGCAGGAGAGTCTACCCCTCTCATTTCTCCCTCTCTTTATTTAATTTTTGTGCCTCTCAATCCACATCTTCTCATTTTATTTCCATGCCTCTATGGTGATGACACTGTCACTGTGGTTTTGTAGTGGCATAGTGTATTTTCTTTCTTTATTTGGAGTGTTGTAGTGGTATGATATATGTCTTCTTTATTTATATATTAATGTATTTATTAATTAATATATATATATTTTCACTTTATTTATTAATAATTTTGTTGTTGTTGTAAAGTGATCCCTTTATTTTGCTTCTTTTTGTCATAACGAACTGTACATTGTTTTGGTTTTCTGTTTTTATGGCAACACTGACTCTGTATTGCCGCCTTTTTTGTGTGGTGTGATATTTTTGGTCTGTTCATTTTCGATACATAAAAATTGCTCATAATTATCACTTGTGCCTAATTCAATACCTTAAATGATATTGTGGTAATCTTGATATTCTGTCACATTGAACTATAAAGTGGTGACCACATAGTGACAAGATATAGGAGTGACAAGATATTTGTAATTGACAAGATAGGCCTAAGTGACGAAATTTCTTCAGCATCATACCGGTAGGCAAGTCCTAGGTTTCTTTCAGTATTTGTACTCCAAGATAAACTGTCATAAACAATGCCCGATTCTGATGATGATAAGTCTACTGCTGTCAGGCACATAGCAGTGCAAGCCCCTGCATTCATGGACACCTGCGTTTCAGGGTGGTTTTCTATTCTTGAATCTCAATTTGGCTTAGCTAATGTGAAATCCAGTGAAACAAAATTTTTCCATGTGTTATCTGCCTTGCCCCCTACTGTTGTAGAACGTGTTCCCCAAGACGCTTTAAATAGGAGAGACTATGATATAATTAAAGCATACCTCACAAATCTTTTTGAACAGACCAAGCCTGAACTTTTCGATGATATGATAAGTAATACAGTAATGCATGGCAAGCCTTCAGTTTATTTAGAAGAAATTCGCAGAACTGCTTCTAAATTAGGAGTAACAGATGACCTAGTGAAACATAAATTCTTGCAAGCAGTTCCCAGTAGTATTTCGGCAGTTTTAGCCTCTCAGCAAAATATGGATTTACCAGCTTTAGGCAAGCTTGCAGATGAACTAGTTGTATTTTCTCTAAATAATAATAGTGCTAAACCCATTAATGTTGTTGATCAGTCGTCAATTTCTCGTCAAGCTAGTACATCCCAGTATGTATCAATTTCCAAGAATCCACCTGTAGGCCTAGGAGTGCTACCGTTCCATCAAAATCAATGTCCAAAAGTTTGTCGTGCCCATTTATATTATGGAACTCGGGCTAAATGGTGCAAGCCGTGGTGCCAATGGCCGAATAAATCTCAAAATATCCAGATGAAGGATTCTTCTAGAGCGCCGTCCCCAGCATCAACGTCTAGGTCCTCGTCGCCCGCACGGAATTTTCCTAGTTCGGAAAACTAATAAAGCAGACAGAAGAGAAAATTGTAGCTACGGCCACTTCTGTTCTGCCACTTCTACAGGTTGTAGCCAAAATTGGTTGTAGTGACATGGTCTTCACTGTGGATACAGGAGCAGCAGTCTCCATTATTCCTTATAAGTATGTTTCAGAAATTTTATTAAGACCAACAGCAGTTAATATTTCTACGGCCACTGGTGAGTCAATAAAAGTTTATGGTGAAATTATTCTTGACCTTGATATTCGGCAGTTGCGCCGTCGATTTAAGTGGACATTTGTTGTTGCAGATGTATGTACACCTTTATTAGGTAATGATTTTCTTTGCAATTTTGGATTGTTTATTGATTGTAAGAATAAAATTTACATGACAATATAACACAATGTTCTGTAAAAGGTGATATTGCAAATCATAATGTTTCTTATGTGATTAATAATTTGAACTATTTACCTGATTCTGTACAACAGTTGTTCCAAGATTTTCCCTCACTCTTGTCCTGTGTTAAGCCTCTTACAGCTAATAATTCTTTCAAGAATTCTAATGTTTTTCATTATATAGATACAGGGAGTTCTCCTCCAACATTTGCTAGATGTCGTCCGTTGGCTCCAGACAAATATTCTGCTGCCAAGGAAGCATTTAAATAGTTGTTGGATATGGGTATTGTACAACCCTCTAAATCACCTTGGGCTTCACCCATTCATTTAGTTCCTAAACCAAAGCCAGGAGAGTGGAGAGTATGTGGTAATTTTAGGCAACTTAATACTTTGACCAAGCCAGATAAATATCCTTTACCACATATTAGTAGTGTATCATTAAAGCTTTACAAAAAAAAGATATTCAGTAAAATTGATTTGTTAAAAGCCTATCACCAGATCCCTATGAATCCTTCAGATGTTGAAAAGACAGCAGTAACCACACCCTTTGGGCTATTTGAATATTTATATATGCCTTATGGTCTTCGGAATGCCCCTGCCACTTTTCAGCGTTTGATGGACAATTTATTTAGAAACCTTGATTTTGTATTCATTTAACTGGATGATATTCTGATATTTTCAGAGAATACAGAAGAGCACAAGAAACATTTGTCTATAGTATTTGGAATCCTAAGCTCTAATAATCTTAAAATTTCTATTGATAAATGTGAATTCTTTAAAAATGAAATAGAATATTTAGGATATTTGATCACTGCTAATGGTTTAAAACCTGGTTCTCATAAACAGACAGATATTGTTGATTTTCCTAAGCCAGCAGATTCTGCTGCCTTACGTAGGTTTATAGGAATGCTCAATTACTATAGACAAATGGTACCGCATTTTGCTGATGTTGTATATCCTTTGACCGAATTAATTAGATTACAACCTAAATCTAAAGAACTAGTATGGAATTCGGAAGCAGAATCTGCCTTTGTAAATGCTAAAGAGTCACTTAACAATGCTTGTACCATTGCATATTTCACTAGTAAGTGTAATTCTCCACTGCATCTGGTGACTGATTGTTCCCAAGTGGCAGCTGGAGCTGCGTTACACCAAATTCAGGATGGTAAATTTGTCCCTATTGAATTCTTTTCAAAGAAATTATCAGAAACTCAGAGGTGTTATTCTACTTTTGACCGAGAACTGCTTGCTGCATATCTGGCTGTACTAAAATTTAAACATGTAATTGAAAAGGACGTGAAACCGTTTTATTTACTGATCATAAACCCCTTGTTTTTGCATTTAAGAATCCTCATACAGCCAAGTCAGATAGACAGCAACGATATTGGTCTTTAATTAGCGAGTATATATCAGATGTTGTACATATCAAGGGTGCAGACAATGTTGTAGCAGATTGTCTTTCCAGACCATTACCTGTATCTTCTGTCTCAGTGGACTTACATGATTTAACCAGTATAGCTGAGAGCCAATCCACTGACACAGAAATTCTTAATTACAAAGAGAGATTGAAAATTTTCAAAATTCAGAATCATGACTTATATTGTGACGTGTCAACACCCCATCCAAGACCATTTCTTCCCTTAGTTTGTCGTAAATCAGTATTTCAACTTATGCATAACATTTCACATCCAGGAGTCAAAGGTACGTTGCGCCTTATCAAAGCTAGGTACTTTTGGCCTAATATGGATCGAGATATTCGAAGTTGGACTAAAGAGTGTACTTCTTGTCAGCAAGTTAAAGTGCACCGCCATACCCGTGCTCCTATTACAAATTTTACAGCACCTTTTGGGAGATTTGAATTTGTACATTTAGATATTGTTGGTCCTCTCCCTCCTAGTAAAGTCCCTGGCCAGTCTTTTACAGCACCAGAACAATACGTTCTTACCTGTATTGACAGATCTACTAGATGGTTGGAAGCCATCCCCATCACAGATATTTCTGCTACCACTGTTGCTTTTGCTTTTATTAAAGGTTGAGTATCTCGTTTTGGAGTGCCATTATATGTTTTTACTGATAGAGGTGCTCAGTTTGAATCTGCATTATTTCAGCAACTTTCCTCTATAATTGGATTTCATAGACTGCGTACCACTTCATATCACCCTCAATCCAATGGCATGGTTGAAAGATCACATAGAGTATTGAAAGTATCTCTGATGGCACGTAAAGATGATTGGCTTGCTTCTTTACCAATAGTACTTTTAGGTTTAAGATGTCTCCCCACAGAGTCTGGAGTTTCTCCATTTACTTTGGTAACAGGAAGTATGCTACTTAGTCCTAAAATCATGGTAACAACTGAAATTCCTTCTTTTGCACAACAAAAAGAAATTGTCTCTGAATTTGTATCTCGAATGCGTGAATTAGATTTTTCTGAATCCTCTTATGGATACCTTCATTCATCCTCTGTTAAACCTTATGTTCCAAAAGATCTTGAATCATGTACACATGTTTGGGTTAGAGTGGATCGTGTACGTCGCCCTTTAGAGGATCCCTACTTTGGTCCACTTGAGGTTGTGGAACGTGGTGATAAATATTTTATTTTACGTCAGCTTTCTGGAAATTTAATTACTGTATCTGTAGATAGATTGAAACCTGCCTCAATACCAAAAACTATCAGTTCTAATGAGACAGAACCTACTGTAAATAATGATTCTGTGCCAGAAGCTGTCAATTCTGATGTGATTGAACCAAGTGTAAATAATGATACATTAATTCCTAGTAGTGCATCTAGTCCTGAAAATATTGATAATGAAGATGTTATTGAAGAGAAAATACCTCAATCTGTTGTTACGAAATCTCGTCGAGTTAGATTTAATCGTAACCCTGATTATGTATATTATTAATTTGTATTTTTGTATCTATGTCTCCACATATATATTATATATCATATTTTCTATTATCAGTATTAAACACTAATGTACTCCTGTACTGGCAGGGGAGTGTTGTAGTGGCATAGTGTATTTTCTTTCTTTATTTGGAGTGTTGTAGTGGTATGATATATGTCTTCTTTATTTATATATTAATGTATTTATTAATTGATATATATATATTTTCACTTTATTTATTAATAATTTTGTTGTTGTTGTAAAGTGATCCCTTTATTTTGCTTCTTTTTGTCATAACGAACTGTACATTGTTTTGGTTTTCTGTTTTTATGGCAACACTGACTCTGTATTGCCGCCTTTTTTGTGTAGTGTGATATTTTTGGTCTGTTCATTTTCGATACATAAAAATTGCTCATAATTATCACTTGTGCCTAATTCAATACCTTAAATGATATTGTGGTAATCTTGATATCTTGTCAGACAGAACTATAGTTTTTCCCCCTTTTCTATCACATCCTAATGAATGAATGATCATAGTTCTCTCTTGTCGTAGTCCCCCTTATATCACTGAATGCTGGCTAATAAAAAAAAGAAAAAATCAGTTTGAAAGGTGATATTTCAGTATTTAAAATTCTTCCGGTTTTACGTCACGGACTCCCTTTTCTACCAAGGGCTAGGACGGTTGCCTTCATGCGAAGGACTTGTTTTGACAGATGCAATCCTTACGATGAGTGCATGCCCTTGCTAACCTTAGACCGTGACGGGGCGCGAATCCTCGACCTGACTCCTTAGAGTCGCGGACACTACCGCTTGAGCCACAGTGACCACATGGTTCAGTATTTCAAATATGGAGACATTTCAAATATAGAGACATATATAGCATAGACGATCTTATTTTCTGCCCATAGCCATCCAGGTTTTTTAAAGTGCCAGGGTGATGCAGTCATATTTTCATGCTCCTTTTAAGGCTACCCATGCTGCAAATTTATAAGATTCTACATTCTGTTTATTAAGTCTTATTTGTAGCTTCCCATACAGTTGTGCAATAATTGATATGACTAAGGGCTAATGACCGAATAATCATCATTCGAGTAGTATTCTCAATATTGTCCTTTATAATGGCAAGAACATTAGAGTTCCTGTTACTTTTTTGCAGATTTCGTCTACATGAGAATCACACAAGAAGTAATTATCAAAAGGAAATTTAGTTTTTTTACAGTTTTGTTTGGTGTCATGATATTGCTTCCTAAGTTAATTTTAGTCTTATATTTAATTTGTGCTATTTGGTACGTTGAGCTGATACACATGCAATGGGCCTTATCTTAATTGCTTAACTTTTTTTCTCTTTTTCCCTCTTTTTTAAATAGGCATTAATTTCAAACTGTTTTCTGCTCTTAAAGTTAGCTCTGGAAAATTGATAGTATCACCACTTAGGAATACATGCATATTGTACAACTAAGTAGTCGGGAATGAATTTAAATAGAGCAGTTACAAATACAGAGAAAAGGATTGGATCGGGGATTGAACCCGAGAGAACACAAAACAGAACATTTTTTGAGTAGAGATAATGCTGTTAGACGGATTTGACTGCTTGCAGTTAGATAGACAATGTCTAAACCATGGTGGGTCTATGTTCAATTTGATAAATTATTAATAAGAATTTCATAGCTGACGCTGTCAGAGGCTTTTGATAAAGCCAAGAACAGAAGAAAAGATATTTCTTTTTGAAATCTATAGTACTTCAAGTTCCAATAGCAATAATAATGAGTGCAGTTTCTGTTTATAACGTAGTCTGAGTCCAAGTTAATTTTCAGATAATAGTCTGATCTCTAGAAATTATATTAGCTTGTTGGCGACAATTTTCTTGTATGCTTTAGAAAATAAATGGGGAAGAGGGAAACGAGCCGATAATTGATCACATCTCTATCACGCTTTTTATGCAAAGAATTCACAAGATATTTTCTGCAAGAAACAGGAGTGACGATAGACGTATTTACAGATATTGTACTAGAAACACAAGCATTGGTAGTGCATCTATAATAAATCAAAAAGGTATACCATCTAGTCCATGAGGATATAAGTTTTTTTTTTTTTTTAAGAATTACAGATGCACAGTCAAAAAGAGATTTCTTTTTGAAATCTATAGTACTGCAAGTTCCAATAGCAATAATAATGAGTGCAGTTTCTGTTTATAACGTAGTCTGAGTCCAAGTTAATTTTCAGATAATTGTCTGATCTCTAGAAATTGTATTAGCTTGTTGGCGACGATTTTCTTTTATGCTTTAGAAAATAAATGGGGAAGAGGGAAACGAGCCGATAATTGATCACATCTCGATCACGCTTTTTATGCAAAGAATTCACAAGATATTTTCTGCAAGAAACAGGAGTGACGATAGACGTATTTACAGATATTGTACTAGAAACACAAGCATTGGTAGTGCATCTATAATATATCAAAAAGGTATACCATCTAGTCCATAAGGATATAAGTTTTTTTTTTTTTTTTAAGAATTACAGATGCACAGTCAACAGCATAAGCTAAAAATACTCTGCTAAATTTACATTGGAAATTTAGTGAGTTAAATAGATAAATATGTTAATTTAGTGGATATTTTCTTGTGTATTATCATATGTGTTATCGCCAAAATCTGCAAACCAGTTGTTAAAGTTTTTTGTTCTGTACATGAACTCGCTGATATTTTCATGACCTTCCGAGTTATTCTTTTCCTTAGGAATCAGAATATCTTATCACTTTTCATATTATTGCCGTGTCGTATTTGGAGTCTAGAAACTGTTTTCGTAATATGGCCATATGCTGATATCAGTGAGAGATGTTACATGTTGCCTCTCTGCTTTTTAACAGTAATGATGAACCACATCATATCTGTCCATTTTAGGACCTCTTTATTGTGATTTCTAATGAGTATTACCTTTCTTTTTCATTAGGTATCCAAATGGCTGAGGGGCTGGGCATATTTCTACTTATCGCAATGGAAACACAATTAGCTAGGCATTCATGAAAGACTTGTTTTAAATTTTCGACTTGCAGCTCAATATTATCTATGCTTAGAATATTATTATTAAGGAGATGACTTTCGTTGATTAATGCTTCAAAAAGACATCAGGGGAGTATTGTTTAAGGCACTGGAATGGTTTGGGAGAGATTACTTTTGGGAATATTTTTTTTAGTGTGGGCATAATGAACTCATGATCTACAACCAAGATCGATATGAGAAATACTTTTAATTTTATTTGTCATTAACAGGTCTATTAGCGTTGTAGACTTAACGTTTATACGGGGTTCTTTGTTATTATTTGTGCTAACTTCAAATTATCGATCGCCTGCATATGATTGTAAACTGATAAGTTATCATTAAAGTTACCTAGTATATATTTGGGTTTTGTGGCATCCATAGATAAATCTAAAAAAATTGAGAATATGACTGACTGAACTGAAAAGCGCTTTTGGGTGACAGTAAGCACACTTTACCAGTAGACCATACCACTTGAGTTTTGTGAGATCTATTGTGCACTAATTTAGTACTTTTTGCTCGCTTCCAATCCTTATCAGATAAACTTTTCTTCTATTCACTCTTCTAATACTTGTCTTATTTACATTTGAAATCATTTACTGCTGTAGCATTTATAAAATGTGTGGCAAACTGTTCAAACTGTTAACTACTCTGAGGAAAAAGTGTATTTTCTGATATTCATAGAGCATCGTTTGTTGTAAATCATACACTTATGACCCCTTTTTGCATTTCGATTTTTCTGATAATATCGTATCGACATTAATATGTTCTAGTCCTTTTAGTATTTTAAACACCCCTATCATGTTTCCTCCAAGCATCCTGTCTTCCAATTTTGTAATCCCCATATCAATTACATTTTTCTGCATAATTTGGAGGTATTTTAATGGCTCTTCTCTGAATCCTTTCAGAGAAAAGATGACCAAATCTGCACTGCATACCAAAGATAGGGCCACACATATCCCTTCTAAAAAATCTTAAGCTGCTCTGTATTCAAATATGCAGATTAATTTCTTGTGATTCCTAGCAGTTACTTTCGTTTTTTTTTATTGCTTTAATAAGGTCTGCCACTTTCAGATCTGACATTATTTACACTTCCAAATCTTTCTCTTGCTCTGAGAATGCCAAATATTTCTCATCCATAGTGTATTGCAATTCTAAGTTTCCAACTCCAAAATACATAACCATACATTTTTCAACATTAAAGAACAGCATCCAGTTCTTTGACCAATTTGTCAGCTTGTTCTTGGATATTCGTTACACATCTCTTATTATCCCTTCACATCTGACATGTCACAAGACTCTCCATCTCTGTTTCTCTTTACTTTTTGTTTTCTTTGTGCCCAGGCCCGACGAGGACAGATTTTTTTCCCCCGGTCCTGGTGTCACTACCATAAAAAACAATCTCTGTAAATGGAGTCTAGTGTTGAAGAAAGAGTGATGCAAGACTAATTTTGAGTAGTAAACAAAGGTCGTGAAATGAAGACAGAGGAAAAATGAAGGGTAGAATTGTCTGTAAAGGCCTGGAGGAGAGAGGAAGATTGGGACTGGAGAAGGTAGTAGATGAAAAGAACGAACGGAATGCGTGATAGAACAGAGCCCTGTGGAACACCACAGGTAACTGGATATGAGATAGATGTTGCACCATCAGGATCAACATATATGAAGCAGTCAGAAAGAAAACTGCAAATCAGAGAACAGAGAGAATGAGTAAAGCCATAAGCTTGGAGCTTGGCCAACAGCACCTCTTACCACAATCTGTTAAAAGCCTCAGAGATATCAAGGATGACGACCGAGGATTCCCCATAGTTCTTCAGGGATGATGACCACATATGAGTGAAATAGGTCAGGAGTTCACCAGTGGCTCTTGCTGAAGATGCATTGGCGATCAGAAATATGAAAATTAGATTCAAGATGCTTTAAGAAGTGAGAATTGAACAAAATTTCGAAAACTTTAGCAATAGCAGATGCCAGAGCAATCAGTTGGTAGTTGAAAGGAAACGAACGGTCACCATTATTAGGGACAGGCTGAAAGAGCGGGCTTCCAAGAAGAATGATAGATACTGACTGAGGGAATGACGCAAAAAAAAGATGGCAAAACACAGGAAACAGTTCATCCTCAAACTCCTTAAGAAACCATACAAGGATATCGTTAGGTCCAGATGCTCTATTCGTCTTTAAAAAGCAAAGAACCTTACAGACTTTGCCCGAAGAATGAATCGCGGGGGGCATAGAGCTAGGAACAATTGAAGTACAAGGTCAGATGAGCTGGACTTGCTTACAGAAGAGTTAGCAGAAAAATAGGGTCCAAAGACAGTGGCTTTGTCAGTGAGAGAGCAAGGTTTAGAGCCGACAGGACGAATAAGGGGGGAGGGAAAAGCTTGAACTACAAAAGTTTTTGGAAAACTTGTTAGCCAAGGCCAAGAATAATTCTTCAGTAGGAGAAGAGGGGAAGCTTTAAATCTACAAATCTGAGCAATGCAGCAATTCTTAGTTGTAGTAAAGCAGAGCGAGTTAAATCAGAAGGAGAGGCTTGGTATAACTGGTATGCCCAATCCCAGTATTGATAAAGGAGGAGATGAATGCCTCTGTTACTGAGGTTATAATCTTAGCAACTTTTTGGGCTACAAAATCAGGGCTGCAGTCCAAAAGACGTAATCAAAAATTTATGTACTCACAGCCAAACCAAAAAACAACCTTTACACATCTATATCTACCTCGCGGCATTTATAAAAGTAGCTACTTTACTTAATTCCTTATCAAGCAAACACATCTAATGGCCATTTTTAAGATCAAGGCTAGAAAAAACTCTGGCATTTGATAGTTCAATTAATACATCATTTAAAATAGGGTTAGGATGAAACTCTTGCTTTAGTGCTTTTTATAACACTCTTATATTGCCATTAATTGTTGTTGTGGTGAGAATTTTCTAAATTTATGGTGTGTAGTCAATTAATTTTATCTTGGAGCACAGTACATGTCAAGTTCAACAAGAGCAGAGGATTATAACTGCGAAGGGTCTGCCGCATCTAGATCATTTGAAGGAGAAAAAGCTAAAGAATTGTAGATATCTAGCAGTTCATCTCTGCTAGATGTCATCAGTAATCCAACCTTTACACCATCTGATTTATCTACTTTTGAGTTGCTTTCAGATGAGCTACTTTTAATATACACTCGATTTTTTGCCGGAATGCTCTCCAGGCAAGCTCACTATAAAAAATACAGCCTATTGAGTGGCTGACAAGGGGAACATCAATTGTCATTTTCTCAACCCACTGCTTGCCTCGACTCATGAACACTGGGAAGATGGCTATTCAGACACACACAAGATGAAAAAAAGCATCGGCTATTTACATCTATCCCTTTTAAGTTTTTATATCAAAATGCACAAAATGATGGTGATCCAACCGCGCCACCATTATTATTAATACAAGATAGTCTCTGAGGAAAGAGAAACGACCTCCTCTTAACTATATTTTTGCCCAATGAACACTTTCATAAAATAAACATTGTCATTTCTGTGCAGTCATATTTGTGATTCTTTTTAATACACTATATGAAAATCATATTGTAACAGAAACAAGTGCATGTGGTACATATCTCCAAAAAGGGAGTATGGTCATAGATCTAAGCATTAGGTCTGTCTCATTCAATAGAACAGTTTGCAAAGTTATGGAGAGAATTCTGTCCAAACATACTTCTATTTACTTGAAATTCTTCAAAAAGGCAGAGCTTGGCAGATTGCATATTCTCAGATTTTCAGAAGGCAGTTGATACAGTCTTACAGTATATACTAATAAAAAGTTTCAAGGAACTGCAAGAATAGGTAGAGATGTCTTAGAGTAGATTAAATTTTTTTTTAGGAGGAAACAAAGGATCACAGTAAAACATACAGTATCAGACTAGTGAAAGCTTGGCATAGGAGTTGCAAAGAGATCAGTTTTACTACACATCTGTTTCTTTTATATGCAGGGCCTATGAGAGGGGGATTCAGCCGGTACTTTGCTCTGTGGCCCAAGAGCTAAGAATAGCCCCACAGCAACCATGCAATATCCATCCTCCCTCGAAAGCAAGCACTTTCTACTACCCCCAGCCTGACATACACTTACATTCACATACACAAACATAACTATGCTGATCACCACACTTACTTCTTTTTATTAGTATTTATTATTAATTATTGTAGCCCTAGTTGCATCAACATTACCTACAGCCCGGGGTAGATGGATAGATGTTTAAATGAGCCTAGTGATCAGGGTTTCCAAATCAACTCGCTTCACGCCAGATTTAGTGGTTTTACGTTCCATCTATATATATTTATATATATATATATATATATATATATATATATATATATATATATATATATATATATATATATATATATATATATATATATGCATATATATATATATATATATATATATATATATATATATATATATATATATATATATATATATATATATATATATATATATATATATATATATATGTATGTATATATATATATATATATATATATATATATATGTATATATATATATATATATATATATATATATATATATATATATATATATATATATATATATATATATATATATATATATATATAATATTTTGTGCCTGTATATAAATAATTTTGTTTTGCAATGACTATATGCATTGAAATTGTTAGAGAGTTCAAGATCTTGAGGTAGATTCACAGTACGTTTTAATGCTGTTAAGAGATTGGCTTAAAATTTTTATTTTTTATGGATATATCCCACAATGTCTAGAAATGATCTAGCCAAAAAACAAAGGCTTTAGCACATTAATACGAGGCAGATCTTAATGATAGAGATTTTGTAGAAGAAATGCAATATTTGTCAGCAGCACATAAAGCTAATTTTGGAAAACCAGAGCTGAAACCTCTAGAATTGTAGTTTTTTAACAGACTTTAAACTGTGTGAAATATTTCCAAATGTGTGTATTAGTTTGAGTGTATTGTTGATAATTCCATCTACAGTAGCATCAACTGAAAGATTTTTTTAGTAAACTCAAACTTTTCAAAACTTATTGAGGTCTACTTTGTCTCAAACCAGACTTGTTGATCTAGCACAACTGAATATTGAATCGGGCAATGCCAGACAAAATGATTTTGATAGTGCTATTAGAAATTTTGCAAGCAAAAAAGCCAGAGAAGGACATTTTGATTAGTACTTTGGTTTTTGTGCTTATATTTTTTTAGGAAAAGTATTTTTCTTTTAAAGAAATTATTATGAACGTTTAATAAGCATTTCACTATGCAAACACCTAAAAGGCGATTGGTGAATGTAATTAATTGAATATGCTTGTTACATTATGTTATATCTGATCATGGAAATAAAGCATTTACGAGAGTTTACATATGTAGATTTGCTGAATTCAATCCCATATTTTGAGAAAAATCTTTCCCTGACTCGGGGTCCAAAAAAGGATCTTGTACCGCCTTGCAATAGTTATCTTGGAGGCCATGTTCATATGCAAATGACCTGCTCGAGTCCGTAACTGTATTTATAAAATAATTTGCAGACGATGGCCATTATTGATGAGGGCATTTTTTGCCTGTCCCGGTGTCACACTCATATAAAAACAAATTGTAAAGAAAATAAAAGATGAAAATAGTTGCAAAGAACTTTAGGGAGATCAAAACTGTCTACATGAGTGGATAGACTAGTGGTAATAAGATTCAGAGTTTTAATATGTAAATTAAAAGCATGCAGTAGGTTGGTCCCTGGCATCAGCCACTCGTGGCTATACTACAACTGAAGGTCTTTTGGACTTATTAGGAATGGCCAGGACTGCTCGATGGTAAGTTCTCTTTCAGGTACGGTTCTTTTTCTATGCTTGAATAACACCGAATATTTTTTAACATTCATTTAGCATCTCATATTGTCCCTCATATTTTGACAAATTACAACACTCCCATCTCTATTCCTTTTTGCTTTATGCGTTCTTCGTGCCTAGGTCTGATGAGGGCAATTTATTTTGCAAGCCCTGGTGCTACAATCATGAAAACAAAAAATAGAAATTGGTAAGAGAGCAAGATCTAAGTTTGGATATGCGAAAGCAGTTGTAGAATTACAAGAGACAGAATAAAAGGGATCTAGGTATCAACATATTGTAAGATTTATCTCCGGGAAAGCATATAAATGGTACCCTAATGGCAGTATGTCCTTCATTAGTAGACGTAAGTTTGGCCTTCAAGTACATGGATAAGGAAATGTTCAAATATATTAGTGTGACTTATGTGAGGCCTATGGTGGAAAATACAACACCCATTTCAAATCCAGATAATTTCCCTCCTGGATCTGACAGAGTGATGGTTCTAAAACTAAAAGTAACAAGTTGAACCTATAAAAAAAAAAGATTGTAGGATGTAAGAACGTATACTTTTAACGTAAGAATAGTTGATCAATGATTTTCACTAAATGCATTCATAGTTTTAAGGACAGCTATGATAGTTGTCAGAGGGTAAATAATGATACAATCAGAGAACGGGGAGTTACAAGAAAAGGGCTCTTTCTCGTAAGTAAAATTAGGTATTTGAATACGGAGAGAGAGAGAGAGAGAGAGAGAGAGAGAGAGAGAGAGAGAGAGAGAGAGAGAGAGAGAGAGAGAGAGAGAGAGAGAGAGAGATTATTATTATTTTATTAATTTATTGCGCCAAGGGGTCAGACATTACATGAGTTCATACAAATAATGCTTCAAATGGATACAAAACCAAGAATTGAACATGAGAGAGAGAGAGAGAGAGAGAGAGAGAGAGAGAGAGAGAGAGAGAGAGAGAGAGAGAGAGAGAGAGAGAGAGAGAGAGAGAGAGGGGGGGGGGGGTATATATATATATATATATATATATATATATATATATATATATATATATATATATATATATATATATATATATATATATATATACACACACACGACAGATAGATAAATATATGGATATAGATATAATAGCTCAATTACTGATATAGAAATTGTTTATACTTAACTTTTAATATCTGTATGAATATTTTTCAAATATTTATAACTGACTTACTAACAACGGAATCTTATATAATGTGATAATAATAGCAATCACACAATGTATGCTTCTCTTGCTGTTGCATATTCACTATGTCTCGCTATTGTTAATAGTATTTATATTCTTTATAATAATAGATGGATAGATGGTGGCTCAGGATGAGTTCCGATATTATATGCTCAATCATTACTCAGTATTTTATTCAGTGTTTTATGTCCCACAGATGAGTTTCCAAGAGAAGATACTGGGCACCTTTTATCATTTCTGTGGAGGAGTCCTCATTACCCCTGACTTTGTACTCACGGCTGCTCACTGTGTTGACGGTGCCGACTACACATCGCCCAATGGATTGCGGGTAAATTGGCAATATTTATTATATACATATTATAACTGAAAGTATTTATAAGATGTGCCAATTCAGATATATTGGAGGAAGAGAAAAGTATGAACACTTTCAGGATATGTACCTAAAATGCCTTTCATTAAATCATATTTAAAACAAAAGTGAAAGGAAATTTTAAGATAATATGGCAAACAAAATTTTCAATCCTTTAATTAATCATGCACAGTCACCCACAAAATATGAATTGAGAAATGAAAGATATCTGTGGAAGTAAGTTATAAGCAAATGACACACTAAGAGAAATTATAAGATGAATAGAGAAAAGTAACAAGGCACAAGGTGAAGTAAGAAAAGAACTAGCAAAGCGTATAAAAAGCTGGAAAGGGAAAAAAATTAATTACACTAGAGGTTAGAAGGTCAAAATAAAAGATAACATCAAAGAGTTGGGTGATAGCCTAAGTGAATTAAATGCTAGTACGCTGCTCTCTTCTGAGAGATGAGATTGCAGCTTGGAATGTCCAAATAAAGGAAAACATTCAATAACTCAGAACAGTAAAAGAGGTCCAGTGGGAGGTGGTACTGGAAAATATATATACAGGTGACTGCAAAGAAATAGTAATAGAAAAAATGAAAGATGTTGTCAATGAGAGGCGAATCCACTGATCAAACAGGCACTTAATAAAAAGAGGTTGGTGATAATATCAGGCATAAGTGAATCCCAAGATGCAACATGACCAAGGAGACATGAACATTATAAAGCTAGAATTTTAGACCTGATAAGGAATCTTGGAGTAGTATGTTGCCCAGAGAATACTGGAAACATTCACCAACTTGGTAAAAGCGCTAATGATGAAATGACAAGAATAATGAAAGTAACCTTTGAGAGAAGAAACACATGTAAAGAATTACTGAAGAGGGCAAAAAACCTAAAAGACTTTCATGAATTAAGAACAATGTTCATTAGACAATATAGACCACAAGAAGAGATGGAAAGGTTCAAAAGCTTGCTACATGAGAAGTTAGATGAGGGAAGAAATGATGAAGATAAGAGAAAGTATTGTTTCATGGTTCTTCCATCCAAAGGGGTGATAAAGAATATAATGTTTGGAAAGCAGGGTATGCAGCCTCACTAAAACTGCTGTACACAAATGTTGATGGGGTTGCTGGTAGGGCAGTATAATTAAAGGATAGGACTCACGTCAGTATGACATATATAGTGGCAGCTATAAAAGCTAAGTTAAGAGAAGACATAATGCCACAATTTTCCATAAGAGCTTCAAAATAATGTGGGTTGCAAGCCCTGAGAGGACTGGTGGCGGGATAGCATTGCTCATAAGTGAAAGGCTTTAGACTGAAGAAATATAGCATGCTATGCAAAGTGGGTTCAAGGAATTTCTTGTTGATCACAATATATACTTGTTCAGAGAGAAGAATAGTAACTTTTGTATAAAACCCATCAAGGAATCAACAAAGGCTAAAGATTTATGAGAAAAGTTATTAGGTACTATTAAAGCTATAAGCATAATTGTTAACATTGCACCAGAGAGAAACTGTAGGATTTTGCTTATGGGAGACCTAGAGAGAGATATTCGACCTGCACAGTCTTCATTATTTTGAGGCAAAATTCAAAAATCAATAAACTCTGGAACCAATGAGGGCTAGGGGTGAGAATGAGCTATCACTGTTTTATATAGTATTCACAGATAATGTGTTGGCAATTGGAAAAATTGAGTATGAGTCACAAATTGGAAAAAGTGACCACTGTTTGTTTTTGATGGAGTATATCATTGAAGTTGTTTTGCCTGAGAGTAGAGGCATTGAGAAGGAAATAAGGAAGAGTAATCTGAAGGGAGATAGCAACAAAATTAATTACGCTTTTGCAGTTATTGGCTGGATGATATTAAATACCAACATATATTTACAAGAGACATCTTGTTTGATGAATAAGAGAAGATATGTACTTGTATACCATCTATCAAAATAGGACTAATTGAAGCTAGAGATAAATTGTTCAAAATTGACTGTAAGAGAGCTAAGAAGTGGAAAGACAAATGCTATAAAAGGCATAGGAGCAGAAAATGCATGAATACCTGTCACACTTAAAATAGAGCAAGAAATGATTATCTAAGGAAAAGAAGAGAGGAAAAGAGAGATAATTAGGGGGATATTACCAAGAAGGCTAAAGAAAATCCCAAACATTCCCATAGCTTTGTCAAAGGAAAATTGAAGGTCAGATAACAAGCTTCAAATTTAAAAATGGCAGATGAAAACATCACTAAAATATATGAAGACATTTGTGAAGAATTAAACTTGAACTGGGAGTTTAGTTGTTTTGTTGTTCTTGGATGTTCACCCTTGAGGGTGAGCAGACCTTCCACTTGTGGCCCGCAGGTGGGGTGGGATTTTTTTGGAGTGTACGTGGTATTCGCTCTTGCGGGCGAATGGGCTTTCCTGTTGGTGAGAAGGTGGGGTGAAATCTTGTTATTGTTGGTGATCGGACTTTCCTAATTGGCCCGCAGGTGAGATTGTGCAAAACTGTAAAGATAACGGAGAGCATAAGTATTCAGTTGTGAATTATTAGTTTACATCAAACAATTTAAATGAATTCCTGTTTTGGGGTGAGAGAGAGTTATTGCATGGTTATCTTGGTGGAGGGTATTGTCTGATAATATTTAGTAAACTGTTCATGTGGTTATTTGTTGCTAGTCTGATGATGGAGCTAGCAACATGAAGGGCATTTGGGTCTTTGCTGGATGTTGCGGGGGCACCAGTTTTTCGTCGTATTTCTGAAAAAGAATCACATTCCAGGATGTAATGTAGCAGTGGATGTGGTGAGGCTACCTGGCAAAAGGTGCATTCCCTGATGATATCCTGCACTATTTGCCAGGTGCACTTGTACCCGAGTCTCAGACGGTACACATTGAGCTCAGTGCTTCGTAGAAGGCTCTTAGGCATTGTGATACGCCGAAGATCAGAGGTGGCTTTGTACCACCAGGTGGAGGGGGAGCCATTGTCTGTGCACAGGTTGTGTTTAGTTGTTAAGGTGTTAAAGAGTGACTTGGTGGCTTTATTTTTTATCTGTTGCATCCCAGGAGACAGAGATATCTGGATTTCTGCTCTGAGAGTGGCTTGTTTGGCGGCTTGATCGGCTTCCTCATTTCCCTTGATGCCGACGTGGCCGGGAATCCAGGCAAGAGTGATGGCTTTTCCAAGGCTGGTTGTCCTGTGGTAGTGGCTGAGGATGGTGATGATGATGCGTACATTGTCTCTGAGGTGTGGCTTCTTGATGGCCTGTAAGGCGCCTTTGGAGTCAGAGAGAATTAGGGCATGGTCAGCTCCTTGCTGGATGAAGAAGTCCAGGGCGTTAGCTATGGCAACAAGCTCAGTCTGGAGCGATGAGCAGGAGTTTGACAGTCTCCAGGATAGGACGTGGTTTTCAGTGGTGAAGGCGGCGGCTGAGGCTCCAGTTTCTTGATTTACTGAACCGTCAGTGTAGTAGACTTGAGAGTTTGGCCTGCTCCAGCTCTGGATTTTGTCCTTATATATGTTTTTAAGGACAAGCGGGTTTACCAAGCATTTGGGGTGGTCAAGGAGCTCGATCTTTATGTCGAGTGGTTGGTCATTCCATGGGGGTGGGCATCTGTATTCAGGAAGCGGTGTGTCTTGTATCTTGGCTAGGATGCTCTCCCTTACTGGCAGTGCTTGCAGGCTAGCGCAGACCTTGGCTGCCCAGGTTCTAGGATGGTGGTTGGGGTGGCGATTGAGGGCTAGATGGAGATTTGTGCCAGCGAGGCATTTATGTTGGGCAGTGGTGGTTTTGGCCACGAAGAGGGTCAGTCTTTGCTGAGCTCTGAGTTTGAGTGGGATGAGTTCCGATTCCATCTGGATATTTTCTCTCTTGGTCCACATGGGGGCTCCTAGCATGGTACGTGTGGCATTGTTTTGAATTACTTCTATCTTGTCCCACTGTTGGTCTGTTAGTAGCCAGAGTGTGGGACAAGCATAGTCTATGAGGCTGCGTATGGCTTGTACATAGAAGGTTCTGAGGACATTAAATGATGCACCATCGTAGAGGCCCGACATCCAACGAAGGACCGCTTGTCGCTGGCTGCACCTGTCGCGCAAGTGTTGAATTTCTGGTCCAAAGGTTAGTCCTTGGTCGATGATTACACCCAGGTATTGGTGTTTGGTAACCCAGTCCACAGGCTCATTACCTATGACCAGATTAGTGTCTGGTCTCCACTGGTGGATGGGAAGGGCCTTGGTTTTGCGGGCATTGATTCTGACTCCAAGGGAGATGGAGGCTCGGTGCATCTTGGTGAGGCAGCGCTGCGTCTTGTTAGAGTTTCTGTGTCCTATTGTGACAAGGGCAAAGTAGTCCGCATAGTTGAAGAGTTTGGCTCCCTGTGGTAGTGCGATGTCCATGAGTTTTTCCATGAGACAATTAAATAGGAAGGGGCTAAGGATTCCACCTTGGGGGGTCCCATTTTTGTGGTTTTTGTAGGTGGAGTAGTGCTCATCTACTTTGACTCGTGCACTACGATTTTGTAGACTCTGCTTGATCCACGAGAGAAGGTTACCTTTGATCTGCTTGGATACGAGAGCAGAGAGTATTGCCGGCACATTGGCTAGTTCAAAGGCCTTCTCTAGGTCTAGAAAAACGATGTAACCACGGCGGTTGTTGATAAATGATAGCATGGAGGCTATGCATTCTGAGGTGCCTAAGCCAGGCTGGTAGGCAAACATGTTTTCTGGGAAGGGTGGGCATTTCCAGAGGACTCTGTTAAGTACCATCTTTTCTGATGTCTTGCTCAGGCAGCTTAGGAGGGAGATGGGGCGAGGGTTGTCAGGGTCTTGTGGTTTTGGGATGGGCTGAATGTCTGCTCTGTTCCATGAGGCTGGTCTGATTCTTCGTGTGTATGTCGAATTGATCAGAGAGAGTAGAGCAAGCTCCCCTTGGGGCCCCATTTTTTGAATCATTGTGTATGTGATTCTATCGGCACCTGGGGCTGTGTTCTTAGAGCTTTTGCTTACTCTTAGTAGCTCAGTCAGGGAGAATGGAGCATCTGTTTCGTCTTCAGTGTTGATGGCCTCTTCTATTTCTTCCCATCTTGCAGTGGTGAGGTCCTGAAGTGTTGCTCTGGTGGTGATGGGGAGCTGGTTGGAGCTTGCTCTATCCGCGAATTTGATGGCGAGTTCTTATGCTGCTCTGCTAGGATCCCTGTGGGGGGTGATTTTAGGAGGTTTTCTTTTAGCAAAGGAGTTGATGCTCCTCCACATCTGGCCCACAGAGGTGTGATCATCTAGGGTGGAACACCACTCTAGCCATTTTTTCCTCTTGATGTTGCGAGTCTCTTTATGGACATGTTCTTTGACTGCCTGGAGAGTGCGGTAGGAGTCTTCAGTGCGACGTTTCCTGTGCATTTTCCGAATGACGTTGAGCCGGTGATTGAGTTCTTTAACTCTGTCACAGTAGTACCATCTGTCCCAAGGAGTTTGCTGCAGCTTGCAGGGCATTGACTAGCTCGGCCTCTGCTTGGTCGATGTCTTCAGATGGTACGTAGGCTGAAAACCAATTGCTGAGGTGCTCCTGGAATCGGCCCCAGTCGGCCTTCTTGAAATTCCATCGAGGGGGAGGATCAGGGATTTGGAAGATTTCAGGAATTGGCAGTGTGAGATGGATCCCATCGTGGTCGCTTGTGACCAGGGGATGAACTCTCCATGTGGCGTCCTGCTTTAGGGAATTGGAGACAAAGGTGAGGTCCAGTATTCCACCTCTGTCATGTGTTGGCTCATGATCGTTGAGCAGGGAGATATCTTCTTGGTCATCCAGCAGGTTCATGATGTGTCTGCCTGCAGCACAGGGGCGCTCATACCTGAATCTTGGATGGTGCGCGTTGAAGTCGCCTCCTATTACCAAGTCACGATGACTGGCTAGCCCGAAGAGAGTAGTCAGGTCTAAGCTACCTTCCCGTGGTCTGTAAATGTTGTACAGATCTATGCAGCTGCCTTGAAGTTGGATGTTAACAGCGAGGACGTGGACATCTTCGCCGTAGTAGACCGGTCGGGTTATTTCCTTTGCTAATAGGTTTTTCCTGATGAAGGTGGCGCTGCCTCTGTTCTCCCCTGGAGACCAGTGCTGGTAGAATCCATTGTATCCTGAGATTTTTGGAGTGTATTGCTCTGTGCACAGGGTTTCTTGAACCATGATGACATCAATGTTGTCAGTCTTGGCTATGCCTTCCAGATGTTGTACCTTGTGTCTGAGACCCTGGGCGTTCCAGTGTAGGATCCCGAGATTAGACATCTTGATGATTTGAGGAGGTGGAGGTGATAGGAGTGGTGGGTTGTTGAGGCTGCTGGTGGGTTCTGGAGACGAGGGCATTGGAGACAACGGAGTGGGCTACTTTGACGACTTGATTGTAGGCATCTTGGGTGGTGGCTCTGGTATCGAGGAGTCGGACGGCTGCCTGTACGGCTTGAATAAGAAGGTTGGTGAGCTCGTTTACTGTGAAGAGGGTTTGCTGTTTGGAAGAGGAGGCAGAGGAAGGTGTCTGGATAGGCTGTTTAGGTATGGGGGTATGGGATTTTAGTCTAGGGTCCCGGGACCTAGTGTGGTGAGTGGGTGTGTGTGTGGTCTGAGTGTTCTGGGTGTTGCGTGTGACTGTATTGTGTGTTTGAGTGTTGCGTGGGGTGGAGGTGTTGGTGTGAGTGTTGCGTGTGGGGTTGATAGGAGTGTGAGTGTTGTTTGGGGGGATGGTAGGAGTGTGAGTGTTGTGTGATGGGGTGGATGGAGTTGGTGTAGGGGTGGAAGCTGTAGGAGGTGTGATCTGTGTGTTAGGAGCTGGGTTGGTGTAGTGTGGTGGGTTTTGGTTGGGGAGGTTAGGTGTGAGTGGGGCAAGAGGGGGCATTTGCCAAGGATTGGAGGTGGGGGGAGGAGCTAGGGTGAAGTTGGGGGTGGTGTGATTGGTGACAGGGGCAGAAGGAGGGGTTCTTTGAGGAATCCTCTTCAGCCTTTCTGGGCAGCAGTTGTTCCATGCGTGATGGTTCCCTTTGCAGTTCGGGCACTTTGCAACTGTTGCTTCTTTTGCCTTGAATTTGTTAAGGCAGCAGTCGGTGGAGTGTTTCCCACTGCAGATTCCACATCTCTCTGGGAAATGGCAAGTATTCCTGTGGTGCCCAGATCTTTGACACCGGAAACATCTTAGGGGTTCTGGGGTGTAGTCTCTTATGTAGAACTTGCCCCAGATGCCGAGGTTTACTTGCGAAGGGGGTGGACCACAGATGTGGACCAGAACTTGCTTTGATGGGACGGTTTGGCCCTCTTTTTTGGAGGAGCAACGTGAGGCAGCCGTAATGTACGTTTGCTTGGTCAGCAGGTCAACTGACCAAGCAACAGGGAAGCCAATGACAATGTATTTTCTTATTTTTAGTGCAGGGTTCTTGTCTATCAAGTGAGGTGAGTTTAGGCTGCGGATCTTCTTTGCGGCTTCTGCTGAGGCTTTGTGGATAATGAAGTCACCCTGTACATTAGGCTTTATTTTGCAGCCATGCTCGGTGAGTTGGTCTTCCAACTCTCTGATAAGGTCATATGCCTCTTTGGTGGAAGGAGCCTCAACTTTGAACTTGGAAATGGGCTCTCTATCAGTCTTTGGGGCTGGGGGGGGAACTGGGGCAGCAGCACTCTCATGGCTACTGCCGAGGCTGTCCTTGCCCTCTTCTTTCCCACAACCGTCCACCCCTCTTGAGGGGGGTCGAGTTCCATTCCCCCCTCTGGGGGGGGAGCAAGAGAAGCGGCTGAGGCCATGACTAGCAACTAGTCATGGATATCACAGATTTCACTATTTATATGTTATTTGCACTGTTTGTCAATTTTGATTAATACAATATAGGGCCTTATGGCTGGATCACTTCACTTAATTGCAACAGTACAACACTTAATCACTTAAACAGTCTTCTATCTTTCTTCCCAACTCTCGTGGGAGAGGGAAGTGAAAACAGAGATTTGCTCAGGACACAATAATGTGTGTTCAATTAAACAAAAGAACACAAAAGCACAAAAAAAAAAATAAGGCAATCTTTCTGTTTCTCTCTTTGGCTCTCGTGAGAGAGGAAGAAAAGAAAACAGATATACTTAGGTTATATTTCCTTGTGAAAACTTCCCCCTCAGGTCAGGGATGGAGTGGAGGAGGCGAAGTTCACT
>JAXCGZ010013375.1:115000-120718 GCA_037179515.1 Halocaridina rubra | reverse complement strand
GTAAACTCTCTTTCATTTATATGTCCCATTACTGGCACTTGAATACCCCCCCCCCCTGTCACTATAGCTGCCTCTGTATCCTCCTCAACATTCAGCAAGCACTCAAAATATTGTGCCCATCTTTTCCTTGCATCGTACCCTCTTAACACTTGTCCATTCACATCTTTCACTGTCTCTTCCATCCTTGATCCACCCTTCCTTACTCACTTCACTTCTTTCCAAAACTTCTTTTTATTCTCCTCATATGACCTATTAAATTGCTGTTCCCACCTAACATTTGCCAAACTCTTTTCTTCCTCTACCTTCCGCTTGGCTTCCACATTTTTCAGCCCATATCTTTCATACTTCTCCCTACTATTACATTGCAGCCATTCCCTCTTTTTCTCTTCCACCTTCATTTTCACTCCTTCATTCCACCACTTGTTGCCCCTCCTCATCCCACCTCCAACAAACCTCTTTCCACACACATCACTTGCATGTCCCACGAACATTTTTCATCAACCAACATTCCTCCTCTAACTACCCAACTTCTCTTTCTTTCACCCTGTCATATGCCACTTTCAACCTGTCCTGATATTCCTGTCTCTAATCTGGCTTTTTCAACTCTTCCACCTTCACCATTTCCTTTCTACATCCCCCACTCTATTTCCTCAATCTTTTGCTATTACCACTTTTGCTTCAACCAAAAAACGATCAGACATCCCAGCAGCCACACCCCTAAGTGCATGCACATCATTCACTCTACCAGTCATGCTCTTTTCTACCAACACATAATCCATCAATGCACTTTCTTTCACTCTTCCATTTGCCACTCTCATCCATGTATACTTATTTAATAATTTCTTCTTGAAAAAACTATTACCTCTCACCAACTCTTGCATACACATATCTACCAGTGTCTCGCCATTCTCATTCCCACCTGGTTCCCCATACTTTCCTACAACACCTTCTACCTCTTCATCACCCACTCTGGTATTCAAGTCACCCAACACAACTACATAGTTCCTTCTACTCAGGCCATCCACACATCTAGTTAACTCATTACAGAATTCCTCCCGCTCTTCCTGACTTCTCTAACATCCTGGAACATATGCACTAACAAAAGCCCAACATTCTCTACCTATCCTAACCCTCACCCACATCAGCCTAGATGACACTTCTTTCCATTCCACTACCTAATTTACCATCCATTCACTCCGCAATAATGCCACACCTTCTCTCGCTCTTCCCCTTTCAACTCCAGACACCCTACCTGTCACGTCACCAAATGCCACTTCTCCTTTTCCTTTCATCTTCGTCCCACACAATGCCAATACATCCAGCCTCATCCTACCAAACATATATCCAATCTCACATCTTTTGCTCTCTATCGTACTACAACCATGCACATTTAGACACCCCAAAACTAGAATTTGGGGAGAAGTTATTCTCCCCTCTACTCACCTTCTTCTTTGGGGTACGAGGTGGGAATGAGAGTGGCGAGAGACTGTTAGATATGTGTGTAGAGCAAGAGTTGGTGATAGGTAATAGTTTTTTCAAGAAGAAGTTAATAAATAAGAATACATGGATGAGAGTGGCAAATGGAAGAGTGAAAGAAAGAGCATTGATGGATTATGGGTTGGTAGCAAAGAACATTATTGGTAAAGTGAAAGATGTGCATGCATGCAGGGGTGTGGCTGCTGGGATGTCTGATCATTTTGTGGTTGAAGTAAAAGTGGTAGTAGCAAAAGAGTGGGGAAATAGTGTGGGGGATGTAAAAGGGAAATAGTGAAGGTGGAAGAGTTGAAAAAGCCAGAGAAGAGACAAGAATATCAGGACAGGTTGAGAGTGGCATATGACAGGGTGAAAGAAAGAGATTTTGGGGAGTTAGGGGAGGAATGGGGGCTGAGGAAAGAAGGTTTTGAGGGACATGCAAATGATGTGTGTGGAAAGAGGTTTGTTGGAGGTGGCATGAGGAGGGGCAGCGAGTGGTGGAATGAAGGGATGAAAATGAAGGTGGAAGAGAAAAAGAGGGCTTTTGAGGAATGGCTGCAGTGTAAAAGTAGGGAGAAGTATGAAAGATATAGGGAGAAAAATGTGGAAACCAAGCAGATGGTAGAGGAAGAGAAGAGGTTGGGAAATGTTAGGTGGGGACAGGATTTTAGTAGGTAATTTGAGGAGAATAAAAAGAAGTTTTGGAAAGAAGTGAAGAGAGTAAGGAAGGGTGGATCAAGGATGGAAGAGACAGTGAAAGATGTGAGTGGACAGATGTTAAGAGGGAACGATGCAAGGAAAAGATGGCCAGAATATATTGAGTGCTTGCTGAATGTTGACGAAGATAGAGAGGCAGCTATAGTGGCAGTGGGGGGTGTTCAAGTGCCAGTAATGGGAGATGAAAATGAGAGAGAGATTACAAGAGAGGAGGTGAAAAGGGCATTGTATGATGCGAAAGCAGGTAAAGCACCTGGAATGGATGATGTGAGAGCGGAGATGTTGAAAGAAGGGGGTGTGTCTGCATTGGAATGGTTAGTGAGAGTGTTTAACATATGCTTTATGTTGTCAATGGTGCCAGTGGAATGGGTGATTGCTTGCATAGTTCCCCTATACAAAGGTAAGGGAGATATGTATGAATGCAGTAATTTTAGGGGTATAAGTTTTTTGAGAGTGGTAGGAAAAGTGTATGGTAGGATACTGGTTAATAGGATTAGGGATAAGACAGAAAATGTGATCGTGGAAGTGCAGAGTTGTTTTAGGAGAGGTAGAGGTTGTATAGATCAGATTTTTATAGTTAGGCAGTTATTTGAGAAATATTTATCAAAGGGTAAGGATGTGTATTTTGCATTTTTGGATCTGGAGAAAGCCTATGATAGAGTTGATAGAGAGGCAATGTGGAATGTTTTGAGATTATATGGAATTAATGGTAAATTGTTGCATGCAGTGAAGAGTTTGCATGAAGGGAATAGAGCTTGTGTTAGGGTAGGGAATGAAGTGAGTGAGTGGTTTCCAGTGAGTGTGGGACTGAGACAGGGATGTATGATGTCATCATGGCTGTTCAATTTGTATATTGATGGAGTTGTAAGAGAGGTGAATGAGCAAGTGCGTGGTCGAGGATTGAGAATGGTAGATGGGGATGATAATGAGTAGGAGCTGAATCAGTTGCTGTTTGCAGATGATACTGTGGTGCTGGAAGATTCAGAGGTAAATCTGCGTCAGTTAGTGTCAGAATTTGGAATGGTGTGTGAGAGAAGGAAGTTGCGAGTGAATGTGGGAAAGAGTAAGGTTATGAGGTGTACAAGAAATGAGGATGGTGCTGGATTGAATGTTATGTTGAATGGAGAGACACTTGAGGAAGTTGATCAGTTTAAGTATTTAGGCTCGGTTATAGCTGCAAATGGTGGAGTGGAAGCAGATGTGTGTCACAGAGTGAATGAAGGATGTAAAGTGTTGGGTGGGTTGAAAGGAGTGATGATGAATAGAGGGTTGGAAAAGAATGTTAAGAAAATTTGTATGAGAAAATGGTTGTGCCAACTGTGATGTATGGATCAGAGTTATGGGGTATGAAAGTAAGTGAGAGACGGAAACTAAATGTGTTTGAGATGAAATGCCTGAGGAGTATGCTTGGTATATCGGTTGGATAGGGTTAGGAATGTAGTGGTGAGAGCAAGAACGGGTGTGAGGAGAGAAATTGCAGCCAGAGTAGATATGAATGTTCTGAGATGGTTTGGCCATGTGGAAAGGATGGATGATGAAAGACTGTTGAAAAAGGTGATGAATGCTAGAGTTGATGGGAGAAATGCTAGAGGGAGACCTAGGTTTTGGTGGATGGATGGAGTAAGGAGAGCCCTGAATGATAGGAGGATGGATGTGAGGAAAGCAAGCGAGCGTGCTAGGAATAGGAATGAGTGGCGAGCGATTGTGATGCAGCTCTGATGGGCATCTGCTGTTACCACTGGGCTGCATCTTACAGAGGTAACCCTGTGGTAGGGGCAGTAGGAGGAGTTGGCAGTTGTGAAGCGACACAGGTTGTGGAGGAGCCGGGAGGATGGGCTGTGGCACTCCAGCAGTGCCATCTGAAAGGTCGCTTGCTCCCTCGTCACTGCCCATAGAGCAAAGTAATCCCCTTATTGTTTTTCTTTCTTTGATGTCGGCTACCCCCCAATTTAAGGGGGAAACAGTCAAGGTAGATAGAAATAATATATATGTATATATATATATATATATATATATATATATATAATATATATATATATATATATAATATATATATATATATATGAATAATTTTTTTTTTTTTTACCCCGACCGGGACTCGAACCTAAGACTTATGATTACTAAGTCCAGGCGCTACCACTACACCACAGAAGGTTAAAAGGAACCAAACCTTATAGCTTATATCTGCTATACTTAGGAATGAACGCATTCTAACTGAATGCCACTATGTTCATATTACAGATTCCCCAACCTCACTGTAATATGAACATAGTGGCATTCAGTTAGAATGCGTTCATTCCTAAGTATAGCAGATATAAGCTATAAGGTTTGGTTCCTTTTAACCTTCTGTGGTGTAGTGGTAGCGCCTTGACTTAGTAATCATAAGTCTTAGGTTCGAGTCCCGGTCGGGGTAAAAAAAAAAATTATTCATGTTTTCACATATGTAATGTGCTTATTTGATATATATATATATATATATATATATATATATATATATATATATATATATATATATATATATATATATACATATACATATATAAATATATATATATATATATATATATATATATATATATATATATATATATATATATATATATATATATATATATATATATATATATATATATATATATATATATATATATATATATATATATATATATATATATATATATATATATATATATATATATATATATATATATATATATGTATATACATATATATATACATATATATATATATATATATATATATATATATATATATATATATATATATATATATATATATATATATATATATATATATATATATATATATATATATATATATATATATATATATATATATATATAGAGAGAGAGAGAGAGAGAGAGAGAGAGAGAGAGATTCTCTTTTCAATAAGCTCTGTAAACAATATTATTTTGTTAGTTTTTTTTATTTTCTTAATGTCAAGATGTTGTGATTACGGGTTGCATATGTGAACAACGTTTTAGAGGCTTTCTATTCTTAGATGCTGAGGATTCTATGATGAACGAATACGTAATCGTGATCAGGCGGGGGTAAATCTTGGATTGAAAGAGCAGCCCCCCCCACTATACTGATATCGAATATGTTGTTAGCATAGCTCCATAAAAGGGGGAATAAAATATGGAAATGGAAAAATAAAAACACCTCTTTTCTAAAAATGTACATTATTTGTTTACTTATTTATAATTTATATTCCGTGTTACTGTTTATCCCTTTATTTATTTATTTATTTATTTGTTCAAACAGTTATTTATATTAACCTTTATGCGTTCATTCATTTTTAGCATGTCTCTTTTATTTCTTTATTTTTTCTGTATCTTATTTTTCGTTATAATTTTCTTTTTCAATTTCTTTCTGGATTTACTTGCTTGCCCTTTTTATGATTATTCTTGTATTTGTTGTTTTTCAATCCCATTGTGCGCTTCTCCATAAAAATAATTGATGAAAAAAGCAATAATAATAGTAATAAAAATAATAATAATAATAATA
>JAXCGZ010013375.1:102500-110000 GCA_037179515.1 Halocaridina rubra | reverse complement strand
CAGTTCTTGACTGGAGAACCTTATTTTACAACAAATCTGTACAAGAAATGTATGGCATCTTTTGTGAGAAATATGGGAAGATAGTAGATTGCTGCATACCTGTCACCAAAGTAGGTGTAATTCATGCCAGAGAGAAATGGTTTGATAATGGGTGTAAAAGAGCTAAGGAGTGGAGAGACAAATGCTGGAAAAGGCATAGGAGGAGAAAAAACATAAATGCCTGGCAAACCTACAAAAGAGCAAGAAATGATTACCTAAGTAAAAAGAGAAAGGCAGAGAGAGACTATGAGAGGGGCATCACCAGGAAGGCTAAAGAAAATCCCAAGCTTTTCCACAGCTTTATCAGAGGAAAACTGAAGGTAAAAGAACAGGTTTTAAGGCTAAAGAGAGCGGATGGAAGCATCACTGAGACGGATGAAGAGATCTGCAAAGAATTGAACAAGGAGTTTCAGTCAGTATTTACAGTAAAAAATACCCCACCCCCTAAGATTGCAGTGATAGAAGCTCAAGGGCCGGTATTAGAGAAAATCAACCTTACAGCCACAGAGGTATGCAAAGCGCTGATGGATTTAGATGTTCATAAAGCTACAGGTCCTGATGACATATCCCCTCATGTGCTTAAAAAATGCGCAAACTCAATATCAGTGGCACTAAGTATTATATTTAAAAAGTCACTGGAGTCAGGGGAGATTCCAAGATGCTGGAAACAAGCAAATGTGATAACTATCTTCAAAAAGGGAAGGAGGGATACGGCTCTGAACTATAGACCAGTTTCCTTGACCAGCATAGTTTGCAAAGTTATGGAGAAACTACTAAGGAAACATATCTCTCTTCACTTGGAATCCTTCAACTTTTTGTCAGTGAGGCAACATGGCTTCAGAGAAGGTAGATCAACAGTAACAAACTTATTAGAATTTTATGATGAGGTAAGCCAAATCTTACAGGAAAGAGAGGGCTGGGCAGACTGCATATTCCTAGACTTCCAGAAAGCGTTTGACACTGTTCCACATGGGAGACTTGTTAGGAAGCTGCAATCAATGGCTAGAATAGGTGGAAATGTTTTGGAATGGATAAAAACTTACTGAGAAGGAAGGGAACAGAGGGTTAGAGTAAGACACTCAGTGTCGGAATGGAGAAGAGTTAGTAGTGGAGTTCCACAGGGTTCAGTTTTAGGGCTAGTTTAGTTCCTTGTATATGTAAATGACCTACCAGAGTCTGTAAATTCATTCATGAATATGTTTGCAGATGATGCAAAGATTGTGAAGAAAGTAAAAAACGAGAACAATGGTAAAGAACTTCAGGAGGATCTAAATTATCTGCATGAGTGGTCAGAAAAGTGGCTAATGAAATTCAATACTTCAAAATGTAAGGTAATGAGAATGGGTACAAGTGCAAGAAGGCCCAAGCTTGACTACTCGGTGGCTGGAGTACAACTTCAAGAGACAGAAAATGAGAGAGATCTAGGAGTAAACATACTGGTAGATTTGTCTCCAGAAATACATATAAATGGCATAGTAAGGACAGCATATGCATTCTTATCAAATGTAAGGGTAGCCTTCAGGCACATGGACAAGGAAATGTTCAGAAATATTTATGTAACCTATGTGAGGCCAAAACTCGAATATGCAGCCCCCTTTTGGAATCCGCACTTGAAAAAGCACATAGCTAAGCTTGAAAAAGTTCAAAGACATGCCACGAAACTGGTGCCAGAAATACGCAATCTCAGTTATGATTCGAGGCTGAGGGAACTAGACTTACCATCACTCGAAGCTAGAAGAGTGAAGGGGGATATGGTGACAGTCTTTAAATTCCTTCATGATTATGATAGAGTGGATAGGGATCGATATTTTGATATGGCTGGCTCTAGAACTAGAGGTCATAGTTTGAAGCTTCGTAAGAAAATTTCTTTGCAGGATGTAAGAAAATACTTTTTCAGTGTAAGAGTAGTTGATAATTGGAATTCGCTAAGCGAGGAGGTAGTTAATGCTATCTCAATCCATAGTTTTAAGGACAGGTATGATAAGTATCACTAAGTATAAAATGGAACCGATGAGGAGACGGGAAGATACGAGCTTTGGGCTCTTTCCCGTAAACACAATTAGGTAATCTCACACACACACACACACACACACACACACACACACACACCACCCATGCCAAACAGGAGACCGCTAACCACGTATCTCCTAAAATCCCCAACCCATTTAGATAGAGGGCCAAAATTTTGGCACTTTTGAAATCTCATGTTATTAATGGTTTTACTTCTTAGTTCAAGCAAGATTCGAAAAGGAGTGCTTGAACTCATCACCAAATATGTTTTTAGTTTTTCTTAACTTGATAGCTCAATGTAAAAATAACCTTAATATATTTAAAAGAAAACAACCATTATGTATCAATGCTTCAAAACAAAGTCTTTATATGAAATTTGAATATTATAATGCAACAGAATATATTTGCTAAAATAATAAAATAAATAATAAATCACATTAATTTGCAAAGATCCAAACTACAATACCTCTAATATCAGATTCTCAATATTTCTTTCCAAGTGCAAAATATAAAAAAAAGAATAGAAGTATAGATGCCCTATATTTATACATTTAGGCAAAATGTAAATGCAGTCATTATTGAATCAATATTGAAAAATGTAACTTATTCATTTTTATTTTGTTCGTTAATACGAAAAAAAGCTTTATGGTATGAATAAGAAAACTTTAACTTGTAGGAAGAGCTTAATTAGTAACGTAAATACGACCACTACGCTATGTAACAAATACTTTCCAGATGCTATTTGTTATTTATTAATTTCTTACGTTGTGAAAGTACAAAAAAATAACAAATGGCCATCATTCCCTTCAACTTTCCTTCTACGACTTGGATATTGTGCTTCAGAAATTAGCATATTGTGTAGGTAAAAAAAAAAGCAAATTAGCGCATGTTAAATTGGATAAGTTCAGAATAAAACAACATAGGAATCAGAACTGACATGGATGTAGACGAAAGTTATGCACAAATTAACAAAAATGTTTAGAAGTTTTTTGAGATTTGCAACTGTACTGCAAATCACTCTCACGTATCAACCCTCAAATATAGTCTGCCATCATGTATTCGTTATAATTCCATGGTATCGGCCTTCAAAGTCCAGTGAGTGCTCGCAGAGAAAACGAGGTGCCCAGGGTTTGACGTAAACTCGACAGGAAGGCCATAATTTACTTGTAGGCTTCACGCGTTTTAGTATATGCTGTCACTGAGAACGTTTTCACTCCTGTCTCGATATATTGGCCACATTCATGGCAGAATTTACCTCGAGAAAGTTCTCAGCTTCTTGATGCCATCTCTAGTTAAAACAAATAAAAAGTTAGTGGCCAATTATGCACCTAGAAATTAAATACAGTGCTGAGTGCTGAGCCCCTGCACATATATGAGTATGGAAAGCTCTAAAAAATTCTAAAAGGCTCTTGAAATACGTAAATTCTACCGCAATTTAGAAAATTTTGAAAATTCTTGTATGTTCTTTAATATTCTGGAGAGATTTTGGAATTTCTTGTCAATGTAGTAGGATGGCTCGTAGCATCATTCGCCCGTTGCGATACTACAGCTGAAGGTCTTTTGGAACTTAAATAGGATTGTCTAGGACAGTTCGATCTTTAGTCTTCCTTCAGTTACAGTTCTCTTTCTATGCCTACATCCATACTGAATATTCTTGGATATTCGTTATACATCTCTTATTATCTCTTCACATCTGACAAGTCACAGCACTCCCCATCTCTGCATGAAATGTCCAGAAAAATGGTTACATTTGAACACTTTATTACCCAGATCACTATAGGAAAGTTGGAAAAAGAATAACAGATCTTTTTCATATACTTTAAACATAAGCAATTGAGAAATAATTTCTACCCAAGAATATACAAAATAAAAAATAAATTGATACATATAGTGATCTAAAAAAATAAAAAAAAATTAATAATGATAATGGTATATAGACGGTCGGCTGTAAGTGCAATTAATCTCTATGAAAACACTAAAAGAAGAAAAAAATATTTTATTTTCCATATGTGAGTAATTGATTGTAAGACCGAATACCCATTGCACTATTTGCACCAATAAACAAAGTTAAAGTATTATATTACTCGTAGGTAGAACAAAATTCATAAGATAAGACATTCTTTATACAGCAAACAATAAGCAAAACCAAAACAATGTAAAATGCTGGCGTCACACAGCTTTAATTCCCGACCCGACTCTTAAGACCGTCTAAAGACAGAATCCTCCCGGCAGAAATGACGTCATTACGATAATCAGGTGTAATCGTTCGTCCACGTATGACGGAATCCTAATGGTCCTGCATAGTTTAAAACAATCAAGGGGGTCCTGAACCGTCGTGGAGGGTCTACGATAATTGGCTGCCGCACCCAATAATCTCCGTGATTCGGAAGACCAAATCAGTCGTAGAAGACTGCGTACGACGGGTAAGATCGATCTTCTTGATCATACGCGGGCGTAGGAGAAGGCGTACGCCCGCGCACAATCCAGAGGTTTGATCCTACCCGGCGTACGCAGTCCTCTGGGTCTGGAACCGTTAAAAATTGAAAAATTCGCCTATACGTCTGGCAGCGCAGTACGAGAAAACAGCGTGCGATGCGTGGTCTCACGTGTGACAACCCAGCCCTGAGCGTTATATATAAATATAATGTATAGATTGAACAGAAGAGCATGAAACATGTATTAATAAATATCATAGTATTAATATAATTAACATAACAAGTTTTCAAGTGAAGCATGTAAAACATATATGATAATGAACATATTTACAATATAATAATAAGCATGAATATATATATATATATATATATATATATATATATATATATATATATATATATATATATATATATATATATATATATATATATATATATATATATATATATATATATATATATATATATATATATATATATATATATATATATATATATATATATATATATATATATATATATATATATATATATATATATATATATATATATATATATATATATATATATATATATATATATATATATATATATATATATATATATATATATATATATATATATATATATATATATATATATCTATATATATATATATATATATATATATATATATATATATATATATATATATATATATATATATATATATATATATATATATATATATATATATATATATATATATATATATATATATATATATATATATATATATATACTGATTAATAAATGTCTGAATGAGTGTGCTGCATAATTATATATATATATTATAAATAAAATGTATAGATTGAACAGAAGAGCATGAAACATGTATTAATATATATCATAGTATTAATATAATTGACTTAACAAGTTTTCAAGTGAAGCATGTAAAACATATATGATAAGGAACATATTTACAATATAATAATAAGCATGATATATATATATATATATATATATATATATATATATATATATATATATATATATATATATATATATATATATATATATATATATATATATATATATATATATATATATATATATATATATATATATATATATATATATATATATATATATATATATATATATATTGATTAATAAATGCCTGAATGAGTGTGCTGCATAATTATATATATATTATAAATATAATGTATAGATTGAACAGAAGTGCATGAAACATGTATTAATATATATCATACTATTAATATAATTGACGTAACAAGTTTTCAAGTGAAGCATGTAAATCATATATGATAATGAACATATTTACAATATAATAATAAGCATGAAAAAAAAAAAAAAAAAAAAAAAAAAAAAAATATATATATATATATATATATATATATATATATATATATATATATATATATATATATATATATATATATATATACTGATTAATAAATGCCTGAATGAGTGTGCTGAATAATTATATATATATATTATAAATATAAATATAGTGCATTCAATAGAAGTAATGATGTCTTTAACCCTACTACAGTAGATTGTAATACAGTAATCTTAGTAATAAAAAATCTGAAAGACTCTAATGCATATGGATCAGATGGAATTTGTTTTCGTTTTATTAGAGATTCATTATTTGTAATAGCATATTATCTGACGGTAATAATCAATACTTCCATAGTTACCAATATTTACCCAGATTTATGGAAAAATCCCCATGTAATTCCTGGTTTTAAAAATGGCAATCCTGACGACGTCTCTAACTATATACCAATCTCTTTACTACCAATTTTATCAAAGATACTTGAAAAGATTGTTGCAAATCAGTTAAGTGAGTTTCTTGAAAAAAATAAACTTATTGCAAAAAGTCAACACGGTTTCAGGCCAAAATTATCAACTGAAACTGCCTTATTGAAAATATCAGATGAAATATACAAAAATATAGATAATAAGAAAATATCATTGCTACTACTACTCGATCTTTCTAAAGCTTTTGATAGTGTAAACCATAGTATTTTATTAGAAAAATGCAAAAAAATGAACATTGACCCAAGCTGGTTCGAGAACTATTTAAAAAAACCGCTACCAGTCAGTCAGAATAAAAGATGTAGTTTCAAGTTCCAAGAAAGTATTGTTTGGGATCCCTCAGGGATCGATCCTAGGACCTATACTTTTTCTAATATATGTAAACGATCTAGTAAAATATTTACCTAACTGTTATGTCATTCAATATGCTGACGATACTCAAATCTTAATTGAAGGAGAAATTAATAATTTAGAAAATATTATTCGTAGAGCAGAAGAAATTTTGTATATGGCTAAACGTTATTTTCTAAAAAATGGTTTGTTACTTAATGAAACTAAAACCCAATCTATTCTTATTGGATCCAGACAATTATTATCAGAAGTTGATGACAATCTTCATATAAATTTTAACGGTAATATCATTAAGCCAATGAACTCGGTAAAGAACCTAGGTGTCTATTTTGACCGTTACATGAATTTTGAAAAGCATATAGATGAAATTTATAAAAAAGTAATGGGTACTCTAATATATCTAAATAGGGTAAAAGACTCATTTGAAACATCAACTCGTATAATAATTGTCCAGTCCTTAGCTATGAGTTTAATTAATTACTGTCTCAAAGATTCAATTACAAAGAATACAAAAGTTACAAAACTTTGCAGCACGAGTGGCTGTTGGCAATGTAAGAAAATACGAGCACATCTCTCCTGTTTTAAAAGATCTAGAATGGATAAAGATTAGAGATAAATATGTTTTTGATATATGTACCTTTGTTTTTAATATACTAAGAAACAATCTTCCTGATTGCTTGTATAATTTTTCTACAGTAAGCTCAGTTACCGGGTTAACTACCCGTCAAGGGGAAGATTTATTAGTACGAAGGTCTAAAACTGATATTGGCTCAAGAGATATAAACATTCGTGGACCTCATTTATATAATCAGCTTCCCAGAGAACTAAAAAATGCTGGTTC
>JAXCGZ010013375.1:77500-92500 GCA_037179515.1 Halocaridina rubra | reverse complement strand
CTGTAATAAGGAAAGTTTCCTACTGATAAATGTTTCTGGTCCTTAACCAAAAACCTATCCAAAAACTTCTGTATCTTAAGCTTTCCCCCTCTCATTCATTCTGATGGTTCTATAGCTTGCTCCCTAACCGACAAAGGTACTATCTCTGGCTCTCATTTTTCTGCTAACTCTTCTGTAAGTGATGCCAGCATAGCAGCCCCTCATGCTCTTCCCCTCTCTACTCTATGCCTTCCCTTATACTTTCTTCACACAAAGTTCATAAGGTTCTTCGCTCTCTAAAGACGGACACGGCATCCAGAGCTGATGGCATCCCTGCAACTTCCATTTAGCTACGGCCACACTAGACGCGACGAGCGGGGAGGTAGCGTGGAGCGATGAGTGGCGAGATCAGTGTCATGACGATGCCTGTCCAAATAGGAAGCATCAATGTCTCCAATAATTTGTTCAGTCCTCATGATGAAAATGATGAAAATAGCTAGGGATGTAGTGTCAAGCGAGGAGGGTAAGCAGAGCAACATACCTCCCTGCTCATTCAGTGTAGCCACCCACATATAATTTAATGAGTTTCATCATGTCGCGTCATCCCTCCCCGCTCAAGCCTCCCCGCTCGTCGCGTATGGTGTGACTGTAGCCTTAAGGAGTTTGCATATAAACTGGCTACTGTGCTTTGCTGTCTTTTTTACCTCATTTTCTCAACCAGAATTTATTCTTCATCTTGGAAGCATGCTCTAGTACAACCTGTCCTAAGATTGGGGACTGCTCTGTTCCTTTCAACTACCAACCTATTGTCCAAACCTCTGCTATTGCTAAAATATGCAGATCTTTGCTCAATTCCCATTTCTTGAATTGCCTTGAATCCAACTCGCTATTCTCCGATCACCATTACGGCTTTTGCAAGGCAAGTTAAAGTGGAGACCTCCTGTCCTATCTTCCTCATGCATGGTCATCGTCTCTGGGGGAGCTATGGGGAATCATTTGTCGTAGCTATTGATATCTATAAAGCTTTTGACAGAGTCTGGCACAAGCCTCTGTTGGCCATACTCTCTGATTTCCAGTTTTATTTCTGACTATTTTATATTTGTAGTTTTTGATGGCGCAACATCTAGCTTATGCCCTAATACAGGTGGTGTTCCATGTGGCTCTGTTCTTTCACTAACTCTGTTCCTTCTCTTCATCATCAATCTTTTTCAGTCCCCATCCTCCTCATTTCTCCATCCCTTTGTCGATGATTCTACCCTTCATTTTAACTCTGACTTCTCTTGACAACCTTTATTTGTTACTCATAATCAATCTCATATCACTCTTTCTTCTACTCTCAACTCTGCTTTGAAGAGGGTATCTGAGTAAGAAACCCAAAATGTAGTTAAATTTATGCCTCCTGTGTGGAGATTTGTAGCTCACAGACTGGTCTATGCAGCGACTTGTTCTTCCTATCCACCTCTAGACCCTAGAACTCCTCTTTCTGTCTTTGCTAATTCTTATAACCCATCTACCTGTAAAAAGCGGATATATTGTCATCTCAGGGTCTAATCGTGCCATATCTTTAGGCACTCGATACCGTGACTATTCTTTCAGCAAGTCATTTTACTAATGTGTGTCGTTCCCTTGCTGCTACCTTGTCTTTGACCTTCTACCTTTTCTACTTTTTCTTAATGTGCTTTTCGTACCGGGGCCTACTGAAGGCAGTTTTCTTGCCTGTCCCGGTGTCATACTCATATATATATATATATATATATATATATATATATATATATATATATATATATATATATATATATATATATATATATATATATATATATATATATGTATATATATGTATATATATATATCATATATATATATATATATATATATATATATATATATATATATATATATATATATATATATATATATATATATATATATATATATATATATATATATATATATATATATATATATATATATATATATATATATATATATATATATATATATATATATATATATATATATATATATATATATATGCATATATGTATATATGTACATATGTACATATGTACATATGAACATATGTACATATATACATATATACATATATAGATATATATATATATATATATATATATATATATATATATATATATAGATATATATATATATATATATATATATATATATATATATATATATATATATATATATATATATATATATATATATATATATATCTATATATATATATATATATATATATATATATATATATATATATATATATATATATATATATATATATATATATATATATATATATATATATATATATATATATATATATATATATATATATATATATATATATATGTGTGTATATATATATATATATATATATATATATATATATATATATATATATATATATATATATATATATATATATATATATATATATATATATATATATATATATATATATATATATATATATATATATATATATATATATATATATATATATATATATATATATATATATATATATATATATATATATATATATATATATATATATATATATATATATATATATATATATATATATATATATATATATATATATATATATATATATATATATATATATATATATATATATATATATATATATATATATATATATATATATATATATATATATATATATATATATATATATATATATATATATATATATATATATATGATGCTGTTGCATGGCTGAAGTCTTGCTGAAGTCACATGAAAGCCTGCTGGAGCCAGGATCTGAAACTGTAACAAATCTTGAGGAGTAATGGTTGAGGGCACAGATGTTTTATTACATGCCCTCACTTTTATTGCGTTTTGGGTCCAGATCCTGATTTCCCTTGGTGCCACCAAGATTTATGGCTAGACACATGGAACAAATTTCTGGCGCCATGCACCCCAAGAGGCCTAAAATATAAGGGACCCTCGGTCCTCGAAGACACCACCAAAGGTTGTAAAAATTTGACCTATATGTATGTACACGCCCTGGAGAGAGAGATGCCCCAATAGCCACGGGCGATTTAGAACTTCTTATGTTCAATAGGCCTTCTGAAACAGCCCCTCCCCAAAGAGGAGGGACTCCCCTTTGAACCTGAAGTCTATTGGCAGAACTGGATTACACGACACGCCCTGCCTGTGGGGTATTTCAAGATTCCCCGAGGCAGACAGAGAGCTCAGTCAGTATTTTCCCAGGGGCACGAACAGATCATAGATTTTGATAGTCATAGGGTAGGGGCATTGAGGGGTCGAATATGTTGTACTCTAGAATAAAGTAAGATAAAGGAACCACCGCTTGTCCATTCTTACATTGCACCCTTCTGGTATTAATAGTAATGTAAGTGATTAAGCCCTTACGACTCTGGTGGCAGCGCTGTGCAATCCCACGTAGGAGTACATATGTAAAGAGACACGTGAATGCCAGTGCAGAACCGTGCGAAGAAAATAAGAATGGCAAATGCAGAGATCCAATATCTTCCAATACAGGAAATGAGTGACGAGGACAAACACCGGAGAATTCTCGAATTGGAGGAGCACGTGCGGCGCCTACAAACTCCTGCCGATGCCGCTCTGTCGAGAAGGAACTTGGTCAACACCGACAGAGAAACCGATGCTTCAAGCATCGACGAACAGCCTGCTGCTCCAAGCCCCAGGGTGACGCAGGGAATGCAGCAGGCCATGCCCCCACCCCGTGCCCTGGTTGTAAAGACGCCTCGAGTCAAAGATTTACCCTTATACTTCGATGGCGCAAATGTAAAAGACCTCGAATGTCCGTCCATAATTCCCGCAGCCGACTTCCTGATACCCTTGGGTCTGCGGATGTGAAGTGACGAGTGGTCAAACAGAGAATATTATGAAACTTTTAAGGAACTATTCCTAAGATATTTCTTAGTGAGCCGAAGTGTGACCGGGCTTTGAGTGAAAAATCCCTTAGCCAAAAGTACATGTTGCCGGATCCAGCAAAGAAGATGGTGATTCGTCGATTCTATGTGAGACATGAAGTTGGGGGAACCCCCTGTGCCCAGAGGGAAGAAGAACCCCCTCCTCCATTGCCTTCTGCCATGATGTTCTTCAAGCAGTTTCCTCAAAATAGCTAAGTACTTGTGATCTGTATCCAGTGAGTAATGGGACAATTAGTAAAAGAAATTGAGGTCGGCGGACGCCGCCATTTTACCTTGTTGTTATGCTTTGACTCAGCCAACCCGCCTACGAGGGGTGTGGCTCCTCGTAATTTAATAAAAGTAGAATTTCTGTACCCATTACTAACATGGATAATTTGCACTAATAGCTATAAGCAGTAATGAACTTCACTATTATTATTATTTGAATAATATGAGAAATTGCATTTAAAGGGTGTTCAATTTATTTGTATTATTGCCTAAGTTAATTATTAAACAGGTGAATGTATTGACTTTAATTGGATAAATTTAATGTACGTGAAATCATTATTATATTAATTCCTTAAAGTGAAGACTAACCGAGTCTACAAATAGAATATAAGTAGTAGAATTTTTAAATACTCCAAAATGCACGTAAGAATTATAGTGAGAAATATCCTATAATCCGATTTTAAGGTTTTTCTTTCATCACATGAGATTTCCAAGAATTTTAAACTTTATTTCCATTTCATTACAATGGGTATTCGTCAGCCAGGGCAAGCCCCAACCCCCCACTGTGATGTCCAACCACAGCAGTTCCTGCCAGTAAACAGCTTAAACTCTCGGTCTTGGACGGGGACCGATCTTTCGACCTCGTGAATGCGAAGCCAGCGCGTTACCACTGTACTAGCCAGCAGACCAATCGATCTTCCAACCTCGTTATTATAAAGATATAGTAATTGGACTGATCTTTGATATTTAAAATACGTGTAAAGTCATTTTTTATATTAATCTCTTAAAGTGTAAGAAATCGAGTGAGAAAAAAAATTTAACAGAGATGACAGATCGTTCTTTTAATGTTATTATGATGAAGAAATTTATATTACAATACGTGTGTGGCATTTCATTTTGAAGAATAAGAAATTTTGTGATATTATTTAGATATGAGTTTTTTAATTTTGCGCTATGCAGGCAAAAGTAAAAGTAAATTTGAGGAATTTGTGTTGTGCTGGAATAGGGGGGTTTTTCAGTGTCACCCTAACGTATCTTGGAGAGAAAGAGTTATTGTGTAGCTAGAACGCACCCTCTTCGGGGAAGATAGGGAGCTAGGACTGGTGAGGCAGTCATGTGACCACGTGGCCCGACCGAGATTTCACCTACACACTCCTTCAGAGTGGTAGGGGAAGGGATGGGGTATTTTACATAGACAGAGAGGAATGCAAGTTTGAATGTAAGCGAATGTGAGAGAGAATGAGTGTGACTGACTGGGGGTATAATGGGGGGGTTGTTCTAGTGGATGAAATCGCGGGAAAGAATGTTGGGAAGCATGATTGGGAGAGTCTGCGAGGGTAGTTCCCCTGCTCCGCCGGGTCTTTGCGCAGGCCATATCAGCATATTTTTAATGGGAGGTGTGTAGCCGTTGAAATATCTATTGAGGGATATTTTTGAGAAAATGATTCTCCACCTGCCCAGATATGGTTGAGATGCCAAGTTTGTTTTATTTTTGTTTCGTCCTCTACTCCGCCAATGAGATTATTATTCGATTTCCAAGAATTCCAAGATAGATATTACGTGATAAAGGACGTGAATCTATGAATGATTCTTTATTTTCCTTTCTAGCTGCAGTATATACATTATTTGTCCGAAAGGATATGCTAGATATATAAAATAAGACTTTGAAGGTTTTAGCCATGATAATGTTTATCAAAGTTATTTCAGCTTGGTCATAAAGAAATAGTGTGAGCTGACACGAAATGACAACAAGAATGTTACATAGCCGTTTCCCGTATTTGAGAGAGCAGAAGTTGATCCAGAAGCCAAAGGAACAGGGGAGAAAACAGCGCCCACATGCGCACCTCCCCGCAAGAGCTAGTCAGCCGCAGCCCTGAAGGCAAACCTCGGGCAGTATTTTATAAGTAATAAAAGGGAGGATAATAATAAAAGTACCCAATCGTGCTTAAGTATGAGCAAACAGACAGAACAGTTATATGTCGAATTTCCCCCTGTTCCGGAGGTGATTCTGCTGCATAGTAATTCAAATAAGTCAAATCGAGATAGTAGAAGAATATATATATTTTCAGTTATAATTTTTCATGTATAACTCTTTAAGA
Organism: Halocaridina rubra; assembly: GCA_037179515.1. Lineage (NCBI taxonomy): Eukaryota > Metazoa > Arthropoda > Malacostraca > Decapoda > Atyidae > Halocaridina > Halocaridina rubra. Next base: position 86,241 of record JAXCGZ010013375.1, on the reverse strand, counting down.
GATTATGAAACTTAAGTAAAATGCATTCTTTAATGTTGCAAATGAAATATGATTTTTGTTTTTATTATTGCATACACAGAGACAGACTTTTTATATTTTTTCAGATTCCCGTTTTTGTTATATAGTTTTTTGTGTGAAGAAAAACCTTTAATATCTTTATCCCTTTGATATATATTATAATTAAAGAGTTTTGAAAAAGATTATCTAGAGATAATTATTGTTAATTACTATCATTGTCGTGAAATTAATAATTACATTTGAGATAATTAAGATAATTGAGATTATTAGAGATTATATGTTGAGTTGAAATTTAATAAAGTAATGATATTTAAGTCCTTTTGAGACGTTTGTTAAGAAAAAGATATTTGTACTTTTGTTGATAGTAGTAGAGATATTGTCACATATGATTGTAATATTTTGCTTTAATTTCATCAGAGATATGTTGCCTTATAGAGAGAGTTTGCTTCGACTCAACCCTCTGATTTATAGCAAGAAAAAGATTGTCATAATAGATAAGGATTTGTATGCTATTTCAGTAAAGACCTTTGCAATATTAAACAGAAAGGATTGGATTTATGCTTCGATGTTTCTGCAGTTATGCACTAAGTTCTTTTGCATTTTTGTTAATTGGGGAATAAAAGTAGCCCTTTGACAATAAACGTAAAACTCTACCAATAGTTATTGCTCACGCTTGTTCTCTTGCATTAATTTATTTATTCTTTTGCTATGTAGGGATACTCCGCGATAATTTATTTTTTTTTAAATTTCAGTGCAGGTAAAGGAAGGAAGCCCGTCTCCACCTGACTGTGGGTGGATACCCTAACGTATTTCACGGTCGCCCAGTCGTAGGGGATTCACTATGCAGATATGTAGACAGGAAACTCAGGCATAGAGTTAGAGGAAAATATTTTTTCCCTGGAGCAGGTATGAAGAAGGTGGGTGAGTCAATAAATAGCTGGATTGAGAAAAAAGATGTTGTTTGTTTGATAGCTGGGGGAAATGACGTGCAGGATGGTAGAAGTGAAGAGCTGATTAGGTTGTATAGACAAGCCCTGGATAAGATTAGGAAAAGGGGTGCAGTTCCTGTGATGTGTGGTATTCTCCCTAGGCTTAGCCAAAGTTCAGAGTGGTGGTCTCGAGCTATAGGAGTAAATGCTAGGATGAAAGTCTTCTGTCGGGAGAATAATATAGGTTTTATAGACGGGTGGGATCACTTCACTAGTCGTAAGCATATGTATGCAAGGGATGGAGTGCATCTTTCTAATTCAGGTGTCTCGGTATTGGCTGGTATGATAGACAGAGAGGTAGGGGGGTTTTGTTAGACACAAATAATGAAATGATTAATACTTGTGCAGAGAAATTAGTCAGTAAGGGTTCAGTAAATAGTGGGTCAAATAACTGGGAGTCTAAGGATAAGAACCATTTGTTACATAGAACAAATATTAACAAAAATAATAGCCACAAGAAGGGTGAAGCTAGAGAAAGTTTAAAAGTATATTATACAAATAGCCGTAGTTTAGGTAACAAGATAGAAGAACTGAGAGCCATCGTATGTAGTGAGAGACCGGATATAATATGCATTAGTGAAAGTTGGATTAAATTAGAAAGCAAACACCTTAAAGCTGAATACATAATTACAGGATATAAACTTTATAATGCTGATCGTAGTGCAGATAAAAGAGGGGGAGGGGTAATTATGTATATTAAAGATAGCCTCAGAAGCTGCATTAAGTCTGGAATTAAGACAAATCTAAATTCAGAAACCTTATGGGTTGAAATTAAAAATAATATAGAAAGTCTAGTTGTAGGAGTAGTCTACAGACCACCTGATCTAGATAATATAGAGTCGCAAGTTATATACGATGAAATTTCTAAAGTGAGCAGGTCAAATAGAGTTTGCATTGTAGGCGATTTTAATTTTAGACATATTAACTGGGAAACCATAACAGGTGATAGTAGCTCTAAGGAGTTTTTGGAAGTAGTAGAAGACAATTTCCTTTCTCAGCATGTACATGAAGCAACACGGGGGGTGAATACACTAGATTTAGTTCTTAGTAATAGAGAGAATATGGTTACAAATTTAGAAGTTGGTGAAAAATTGGGCAACAGTGACCATGATTCCATTAGATTTAACATAATTTTCAAGGAAACTATAAAGGAAAATAAGAATATTGTTCCAAACTTTAGAGCAGGAGATTTTGAGGGCTTAAAAACTAAATTATCTAATGAGGTATGGGAAGGGATTTCTGGGGGTACAGATGTGGGTAGTTAATCCAGCAGGTCAGGTCGCAGGTAGCGGATTACCCCGAAATTTGGGTACCACATGCCAAGGATTATCACAAGATAAGATCAATACATTAAATTCTCTCACAGGAAAGAACAGCAGCCCGTCAGTTAATATAAATTTGGATGAGGAATATAACAATTTTGTCATGACTCTTAAGAATAGTCAGAGAGACTATATTCCCATGAAACATTGCAGATCAAGAAAAAATGACCCTAAATGGATGAACAATAGAATAAAGAATCTTATAGGTATTAAAAGAGGAATATAGAGGAAAGTAAAAAGAGGTGAAGAGCAGGTGAGGCAGCAATATATACAGTTAAACAGGGAAGTTAAAAAGATAGTTAGAGAGTCGAAAAGAAAATACGAAGTTAGAATAGCAGGAGAAGCTAAAGAAAATCCTAAAGGGTTTTATCAACATTATCAAACAAAATTTAAGGAAAAAGTCGGACCAATTGAAGTAGCCAATGGCCATATCACAGATGACGATAAAGTGATGTGTACATGTTTAAATGATTATTTCTTATCTGTATTTACAAATGAAAACTTGGAAAATATTCCGGAAGTAGAATCCATTTACAGAGACAGTCCCGATAATATACTTAGTTCAATAAATATTACGAGAGAGGAGGTAATAAAAGAAATAGATAAATTAAAGGCTCATAAATCTCCGGGACCTGATGGAATATATGCTAGAATATTAAAGGAATGCAAGGAAGAGCTTAGTTGTCCTCTAACTGCATTATTTAATAATTCAATAAAATTAGGATCGGTACCCATGGAGTGGAAATTGGCAGATGTGGTACCAATATTTAAAAAAGGAGAACGTGTTAAAAAGAATAATTATAGGCCGGTAAGTTTAACGTCAACAGTGGGTAAGATTCTAGAATCCATAATTGCAAATAAAATAAGGGCACATCTAGAATTACACAGACTGATAAAACTTTCACAACACGGGTTTCTTAAGGGTTTTTCGTGCCTTACAAACTTACTGTCTTTTTATTCAGAAGTTTACGAGGCAGTAGATTGTGGCAAAGAATATGATACAATATATCTAGATTTTAGCAAAGCTTTTGATAGAGTTCCTCACAAAAGATTAGTTAAAAAGCTGGAAGCTCATGGTATAGGAGGAGCTGTGCTCAGATGGATCAAACAATGGTTAAAAGACAGAAAACAGAGGGTTTGCATAAATGGAGAGAAATCAGAGTGGGGCTCGGTTACAAGCGGGGTACCACAAGGCTCGGTACTGGGTCCTCTATTATTCATCGTATATCTAAATGATCTGGATTCGGATATCAGTAGTAACCTAAGTAAATTCGCAGACGACACTAAAATAGGTAGAACTATAAATGGAAAAGAAGACATTCATGCTTTACAGGAAGATCTAAATAGATTATCTGAATGGTCGGACAAATGGCAAATGGAATTTAATGTTGAAAAATGTAAAGTAGTTAAAATGGGTACTATAAAAGACAATACTAGTTATAAGCTAAATAACCATGAAATCATGAGTTCTCAGTGTGAAAGGGATTTGGGAGTTCTTGTGAGTAGTAGTCTTAAGCCAAGAGAGCAATGCACAGCAGTCAGAAATAAAGCAAACAGAATTTTAGGATTTATCTCAAGAAGCGTCAGCAATAGGACGGAAAAAGTTATTTTGCAGCTCTATCTTGCATTAGTTAGGCCCCATTTAGATTATGCTGTGCAATTCTGGTCACCCTATTATAGAATGGAAATTGAATCCTTGGAGAGAGTGCAACGAAGAATGACCAAGATGATACACAATATCAGAAATCTACCATATGAGGACAGATTAAAAAAACTTAATCTACATTCTCTAGAGAGGCGAAGAGTTAGGGGGGATATGATTGAAGTGTATAAATGGTTTAAAGGGATTAACAAGGGAGATATTAATAAAGTTTTAAAAATTCATGATCAAACCAGAACTCGTAATAATGGATTTAAGCTTGATAAATTTAGGTTCAGAAGGGAAATTGGTAAAAATTGGTTTGGTAATAGAGTAGCTGATGCATGGAACAAGCTTCCTAGTATGATAGTAAACGCCAATACCTTAGACACCTTCAAATGTAGATTAGATAGACATATGACAGAGGTAGGTTGGGTGATTACCTAATTGTGATTACCTAATTGTGTTTACGGGAAAGAGCCCAAAGCTCGTATCTTCCCGTCTCCTGATCGGTTCCATTTTTAGACTTAGTGATACTTATCATACCTGTCCTTAAAACTATGGATTGAGGTAGCATTAACTACCTCCTCGCTTAGCGAATTCCAATTATCAACTACTCTTACACTGAAAAAGTATTTCCTTACATCCTGCAAACAAGTTTTCTTCCGAAGCTTCAAACTATGACCTCTAGTTCTAGAGCCAGCCATATCGAAATATCGATCCCTATCCACTCTATCATAACCATGAAGGAATTTAAAGACTGTCACCATATCCCCCCTTACTCTTCTAGCTTCGAGTGATGGCAAGTCTAATTCCCTCAGCCTCTCATCATAACCGAGATTGCGTATTTCTGGCACCAGTTTCGTGGCATGTCTTTGAACTTTTTCAAGCTTAGCTATGTGCTTTTTCAAGTGCGGATTCCAAAAGGGGGCTGCATATTCGAGTTTTGGCCTCACATAGGTTACATAAATATTTCTGAACATTTCCTTGTCCATGTGCCTGAAGGCTACCCTTACATTTGATAAGAATGCATATGCTGCCCTTACTACGCCATTTATATGTATTTCTGGAGACAAATCTTCCAATATGTTTACTCCTAGATCTCTCTCATTTTCTGTCTCCTGAAGTTGTACTCCAGCCACCGAGTAGTCAAGCTTGGGCCTTCTTGCACTTGTACCCATTCTCATTACCTTACATTTTGAGGTATTGAATTTCATTAGCCACTTTTCTGACCACTCATGCAGATTATTTAGATCCTCCTGAAGTTCTCTACCATTGTTCTCGTTTTTTACTTTCTTCACAATCTTTGCATCATCTGCAAACATATTCATGAATGAATTTACAGACTCTGGTAGGTCATTTACATATACAAGGAACAAAAGTGGCCCTAAAACTGAACCCTGTGGAACTCCACTACTAACTCTTCTCCATTCAGACACTGAGTGTCTTACTCTAACCCTCTGTTCCCTTCCTTCTAAGTAAGTTTTTATCCATTCCAAGACATTTCCACCTATTCTAGCCATTGATTGCAGCTTCCTAATAAGTCTCCCATGTGGAACAGTGTCAAACGCTTTCTGGAAGTCTAGGAATATGCAATCTGCCCAGCCCTCTCTTTCCTGTAAGATTTGGCTTACCTCATCATAAAATTCTAATAAGTTTGTTACTGTTGATCTTCCTTCTCTGAAGCCATGTTGCCTCACTGACAAAAAGTTGAAGGATTCCAAGTGAAGAGAGATATGTTTCCTTAGTAGTTTCTCCATAAGTTTGCAAACTATGCTGGTCAAGGAAACTGGTCTATAGTTCAGAGCCGTATCCCTCCTTCCCTTTTTGAAGATAGGTATCACATTTGCTTGTTTCCAGCATCTTGGAATCTCCCCCGACTCCAATGACTCCTTAAATATGATACTTAGTGCCACTGATATTGTGTTTGCGCATTTTTTAAGCACATGAGGGGATATGTCATCAGGACCTGTAGCTTTATGAACATCTAAATCCATCAGCGCTTTGCATACCTCTGTGGCTGTAAGGTTGATGTTCTCTAATACCGGCCCTTGAGCTTCTATCACTGTATGAGTAGGTTAGTGCTTATTAGAAAAATCATAAAAAGAAAAACAGAATAAATAAGTAGAGTAGGATAGAATAGGTTAGACATGCTGAAAATACAATTCAAAAATGGAGCTGCCTCGTGTGTGCCAGTAGGCATGTTGCAGTGTCCTCTATTCTTATGTTCTTATGTTCTTATGACAGACATGTGCTCCTCCCGATGCTAAGAGAATGCTGCCGTCATTGATTCTGTTTTTTGTTTTTTTTCCAGTGAAGCTAGGCAATAATTGTGCCTACATTTTATTTCAGTTGATAAATTTTTGCATGCTGTTATTGCATAAATACTGATAAGACATCGGTAGTACCGGCTTTTACATAAATATTTTTGCCAAATATCGCAACTGTTTAGAGAGTAGATAAAACTCCCATTGACAAATTGGAGAATCCGCAGGTTGCCGCTTATATATATATATATATATATATATATATATATATATATATATATATATATATATATATATATATATATATATATATATATATATATATATATATATATATATATATATATATATATATATATATATATATATATATATATATATATATATATATATATATAATGACAGCAGGAATTTGAATAGTAAAAGAGACTGTGTTAGAATGAGCATTACTATGAATTATAAGTATAGAACTCTGTTCTTACTTCTGAATGCCAGTCTCAGTTGTATATATATTGCTATTCCTGATTTAGTATTTTTATTTCATTTTTATTATTCTTATTCTGATCATGATTATTAGTAATGTTATTATTATGTTGGCTGTTATTGTTGCTATCTCTCAATGGCCTTTTGCTAATTATTATTTTTGCAATGCAATCAGCAGTAACCTGATGATTTGTATCTTTTATCTGAATTCATGCTTGATATTATTGTAGTCACTGCTAATAAGAATATTTCTTTAGTGGCTTTTCTCAGTATTTAATGGTTGTTCTTTATGATATCTATAGTAGAGTAATGTTATGTATCAGTTTCTCAGCTAAGTCCTAAGTATCTTGGAATAATAATCTAATGGTGTAGACACATACTTCCCATTACCACTCTATTTCCAGGCAGCCCCGACCTGCAAGTTCTAAAAGTCTTTAGATTTTGTTCTCTCTCAAATAAGTCCCTGTTGCCCATTGAATAGAGATTGCAAGCACTTGCAGTTGCAGGGGAGGCAAAGTATGGCTTCGGATTACCGACATATGGCCATTGTTTGTACCCCGAAGTCATAGGAAGACTTTCTTACAACTGTATTAGTGACATTAGGTTCAAATTTTCGTCTTGAGAATCTGCTTCATATGTACGTGTGTTTTGCAGCTACAGAAGTGAAAGCCGCTTTGACATTGCAGGTATCTGAAAAGGGGTGGTTATAGTCAAGACCCAACTCAGGGATGGGATGAAACCAGGCTGGAGGGGTTCAGTAGATGCATCGAGCACCCTCCGTTTTGTCTTGCCAGTCTTCAGAGAGGAAGAGAATTCGTAGTATGTGTACAAACCTGGGCCTGCAAAGAAGAGTACGGCGGGGGAGCGAAAAAGAGAGGAAACATGGATGCCATTGTATAATGCCTAGCAAGAATTTCATGAGCAAGGGAGAGGAAGCAGAAGTCTTTTAAAACATCCTCATAACGCCTTAGAAGCTATATACACGAATTGATGAGATGCAAAGAAAAAGAAGATCCCCATAGTCCTCGACAGCGCCTGGAGGACATGAAGGAAGAAACGTTCCTCCGAGAACAGCAGAAATTAGTTTTGAGTCCTAATTTTAAGACAAATCAGTGCCCCATAGTAACATGATAGTAATATAAATTATAGGATGAGGTTTCTTATAATAATTTCCCTTTATTGATTGTGCATGCTAAGCCTACATTTATAATATTATGTTATTGACTATCGCATTTTAAATATTCATACATGCTAATACTCTACATAATTTGTTTGCTAATGTTCTACATGATTCATATTTTTACTGTAGCTAACCAAATTTTGTAAATCTTTTGAAAAAAAAGGAGAGAAATAGATAAAGTAACGTTATGATCTAAACTGGCCTTGATCTTAATTAATGTTTGATAATGATTAGTTATATACTGTAATCATAATGATTAAGTTTATTTTTATTTTTTTCTTGAGTACAGGAATATGTTTGTATGAAAGATTTCCCACAAGGAAATAGACTCCCTGCATGCTCTAGATTGTCCAGACAAGGTCATCTGTAAGATTACTATTAAGCTATAAGAATAATGCTATGTTCCTGTAATCTGTTTAGAAGTTCATAGAAATAGGAATTCTTAGATAATAGCTTGAATAATTCAGCCTCGTTCTTATTGTAAACTAATGTCAGCTTGGATACATAAAAGAGCTCTCAAAAGAATACCCATGCTTCTGCTGAAATAAAGATATTTCAGTTTGGCTGGGGGGGATGTCGCATGACTGAAGTCTTGCTGAAGTCACATGAAAGCCTGCTGAAGCCAGGATCTGAAACTGTAACAAATCTTGAGGAGTAACGGTTGAGGGCACAGATGTTTTATTACATGCCCTCACTTTTATTGCGTTTTGGGTCCAGACCCTGTTTTCCCTTGGTGCTATCAAGATTTATGGCTAGACACATGGACTTAATTTCTGGTGCCATGCACCCCAAGAGGCCTAAGGTTGTAAACATTAGACCTATATGTATGTACACGCCCTGGAG
>JAXCGZ010013375.1:52500-62500 GCA_037179515.1 Halocaridina rubra | reverse complement strand
TATCATTAGATTTACAAGTAACTTTTACATCGGCAATGCCTTCTTGGCCATGATTCTAATAATAATTATTATTTTTACATAATTTACTCTTATGACTATATTCATGGCATAAGTTACATTTAGCTTTATGATCAAATCTACAATTAGATTGGCGATGATTGAACTCACCACAATTATAACATCCATATCTTTGTCTTTGCACATAATCATAATTCCTTCTTTCTCTATTTTGTTTGTAAGTATGACTTAGCCTAGTGTTGGTCAGTGTTGCCACTCCTAGTATTTTCCTACTAGATCTAGTATTTTTGGATTCGATCTAGTAGTCTAGTAGTTTTTTCTTTAAAATCAGACAAATCTAGTAGTATATTATTACAGAGACAGGATATGTATTTTTGGATCTCTCTCTTTCTCTCTTAGAATAAGTGTAGGGGACCCTTACCCTTCTCCTATCCCCGCAACCCATGAGGACCCTCCCTCCCTCCTATCCCAGCAACCGTTTGCAATACTAGTGCGTTGTATGGTGATACGGTACTTGTTTACTTCTCCTTTGTTTCCTATATATCTGCGGGCAACTCACGCAAATCCCTCTCACACCAATCCATCTTTTCCCAAAATGATTCGTCCATGGCACCTTCTTCTCTGATTAAATATTCATAAATCAGTCAACATCGAGTCTATATTTTTTTTTGTATCTATTTACTGGTAGTTAATTAAACTATCTGGTTAGAAGATAAGGCATTTTCAGTTGACTATACACTAAATTATCGTGTATCTGAACCAAAATATATGAGGGTGATATTAAGCTGATAATTAATCACGGAGTTAGAATTTGAGCGATATAGGAGTGATTTGCACTGACTTCTTGCCTGGGGCCTCAGTTTGATTAAGAATGTGGTTAATTAATCAAAAGGATCTGAAACATCACGTGACAATGAGTGATTGAGAGAATCCTAGTGCAAGCTGCAGTGGAAATAAAACTCCACCAAAAAAGAAAAAAAAGATGTGGTACAACCAGTCATTTAATAGCGAGTGGCTAACTGATCCTGAGTTTAAAGACTGGATCAAGGCAGATCCTAAAGATAAGAAAGTTGTGCTTTGTGTAGTATGTGATTGCAAGCTAAAGAAACCAAACAAAGGTGGTTTGATAAGCCACAAAGCTACATCAAAGCATATAAAAAAAACTATGAATCAAAGAAAAATAGTGTGACTATTATGCAGTTCATGAAGAAACCAAAATAAGATTCGAACAATAAAGTTCACAATGCAGAATTATTATTGTCTAGATTTATGGCAGAACATGGAATGGCATTTTCCCAGGCAGATCATTTGATTGATGTAATGAAAAGAATGCTTCCAGACTGTGAGACTGTGAGGAAAATGACTATGAAAAAAACAAAAGCTTCATATATTTTGCAATATGGATTATCATGGGAAGAACAGGAAGAAGTTGCAGAGATGTGCAAGAAAAGCAAGTTTTCTCTAATGATAGACAAAAGCACAGACATTTCAGTGTCACAAATACTTGCTGTCATGGAATGATACTACGACAAGAACAAGTTGAAAGTTACAGATGCCTTGTTAGACATTTTGGAAGTTGAAGATGCCAGTGCAGAGGGTTTGTACAAAGCTGTGAAAAAATTGTTTCAAAGTAAAGACATACCACTTACAAATATAATTGGTTTTGCCAGTGATAATTGTTCTACTATGATGGTGCACGTAGTGGTTTTCAGGCACATTTGAAGGGAGATGTACCATCTGTATTTATTCTTGGCTGTGTCTGCCATTCGCTTGCATTGTGTGCGAGCCTTGCTTGTGCCCATTTGGCACCCTTTCTTGAAGCATTTCTTAAGGACATTTGTTGCTATTTTTCGAGAAGTAGCAAACGCCAACATCAGTTTACACTGATTCAAGAGGTTGTACAGAGCCCAAAGCACAAAATGATTAAGCTTTCACAGACTCGTTGGCTGTCTAGAGGGCATGTAATATCTCGAGTACTTGAACAATGGGATGCTCTCCTCCTATTTTTTCAATCTGGATCTCTTCTGGACAAAATTGATGGAGCATCACATATATATAAGACAGTGGTAAACAGGGGAACTCAGCACATGTTGTTATTCTTGAATTATGTCCTTGGAAAAGTGGATAAAATGAACATAGAATTCCAGGCAGAATATTTCATGCTTAGTACACTCCACTCCTCTATTTCTGATGAATATCAGAGCATCCTAAGCATGTTTGTTAAAGACAAAGTGCTAGAGCACCAACTTTCTGAGATTAACTCTCATGATGCATCTCTGTACCTTGATGTCAATAGTATAAAGCTTGGTGGAAGATGTGAAGCTCTGATGTTGAAAGAGCCACTAGGGGAAAGTAAAACAAGGTTCCTTGCAGACTGCCAAGAGTATTTAGTTGAACTGTTTGTGCAAATAAGAAAGAGATTTCCCATGGAAAAAGATGGTGTCCTAGCACAACTTTCAGTTATTGATCCAATAGTTGCTCCCTCTCCACAACGAAAAGTTAAGTCTATTGCACAGTTGGCTGTTCATTTTCCGACACTTGTGAAAGAGCCAGATCTTGATGACTTGCAAGAAGAGTGGGAAGATTTGTTGCACTGCAATACAAGCATTCAAAATTTGAACCTGTCACCAACAACATTTTGGCAAGAACTATTTGAAGTAAAGGATGGAAGAGGAGAAGCAAAATTTTCTACCCTTGCAGAAATCATGAGATATTTATTGGGCTTGACACATTCATCCGCTGCAGTTGAGTGGATGTTTTCAAGGATCAACATCATCAAAACCAAGCATTCAAACTGGCTGTTAACTCAAACTGTTGCAAACAGAATGCTTGCAAAGCAAGCAGTTGAAAGACAAGGAGGATCTTGCTGCAGTTGGGACCCATCAAAATCTCTCCTTAATGACTAGAAAAATGGAAAATATCATCAGCACTATATGGAAAATTGCTCCAAGTCAGAAGTGACAACTATATACCCTGAAGAAGAGGAAGGAGCAGTAGAAGACCTTCCACTTCAAGTCTTTATGTAAATCCCAAAGGTAAGAAAATTACAGTACATACTTTAATGCTATATTAGGGGATAAATGTTCACGTACTTGAAAAAAATAAACCTAGTTGTTTTTAGGTAAGTCTAATGGTTTTTGGAGGAACAATCTAGTTTTTTCCCAAATTATTGAGTGGCAACACCGGTGTTGGTATTGCTGTATCGTCCCTGGGAGCCAGTATAACCATGTCTACCACGTGAGAAACTATTATTGACTCCCGTATTTTGACCTCTATTTTGATGAAATCTAACTGTATTGCTACCCTTAACATTCATATTTACTCTATTGTCGCTACCTCCTCCGTCTCTTTTATCATTAGATTTCATTTTATTGTTGCTAGCATTATACAAAATAGACTTTACTGTTTTCCAATCTTGGCAGATAAAGCCACTTGTACAAACAGAAGAAATAGCATCCAATAGTCTGATTGCTCCAATTCTACCAAGTAAATCATAATCCACATCATCTCGAATTTCGTAACAGTTAATATCAATATCACCAGTTCCAAGTTTGAAAAACTCTGCTGTCTTAATGAATGTAACCCCATTGTTATTACACCATTTATGCAACTGAGTATTATACTGATATAGTCTATCAGGCAAACCACTTGTCTTTAAACTTGGGACTAGTTCACAAACCTTGACCTCAATATCTTTATTTTTCCCCTTAAGTTCAGCGATTAAAGTCCCAAGGCTATCAAGAATTGTTTCTAAGGTAGCATCTTCATCAAGTAAATGATAAAGTTCCTCAATTATCCAAGCTTTTAGTAAGTCCAAGTTTGCTTCTGGAAGTGTTCTTATTTTTACATGTTCAAGAAGGTCACTTGATTTTATTTCTTTCAAGCAAGAATCGCCAATCAATAAGGTATCTCCTTCAAGGGGTGTGTTCGTACGTCTAGCATGGATATTTGTTTCACTATGTTTGTATTGCTTCTTGAAATTGTTTAATGGTTTCCTCTGCCAAAAATAATATTATTTCTAGTTCTTGTATTTCCCTATCCTTTTCTGCTAGAGAATTGTTCACCACGTAAAGATTGTCGTTAGTTTCTCGAACATATTCTTGAAATCTGTGGAACAATTCTGTCGAATCGTAAGTTTCGTTCTCTCTCTCTTGGTTGACATCAAGTGACGATGGTGATTCATCAATGCTTCTATAATATGTTATCACTTTATCAATCAACTTTTCTTTAGTTGTCCATATACCAGCAAGGCCCAACTGACTGCAATGTATTTGCAATTCGCTTTTTGTATATTTACCAAGAAGTTCTCGTGATGGATTTTTGAAAGTAGCCAGTGGTGGGTTGCTTCTTACAGCTCTTACTTCCGTCGTTTGCTAGAGAGGATTATCGTCTCTGTTTGTGTGGTCAAATGATTTATTCATTTTTCAAATGTATTTAGAAAGGCCTACAAACAATAGTCTCGGTATTGTTAAATTTACAAATTATAAAATATATAAAACAAGATAAAAAAAACCGCACCAATCAGTGGTATTTATGTAATAGAGTCCCATTCCGCATGCGCAGCTTTGGAAAAAATTTGAACAGGAGTCCAATATGAAAATTAACTTTTTATAGCATGAAAAAAAAACACTATGTACATACTTAATTTCACATATGCACTGGCACTATCACTGTCTCCACATATTACAAACACATACTAGGCACTGTTTTTTTCGGTGGAGTCTTAAATTTGACAATAAAGTTGACTTAAGGTATATCCACAGCGTAATCCAAATTCGTCCACACTCCACAAAGTTCAGAGAGAGAGAGAGAGAGAGAGAGAGAGAGAGAAGAGAGAGAGAGAGAGAGAGAGAGAGAGAGAGAGAGAGAGAGAGAGAGAGAGAGAGAGAGCAGTGCTGCCAGGTCAAGCAGTCAAAAATTCCCTAGATTCGATTACAAAATTTTCCTATTTGGCTCAAATTATCCCCGTTACAGACACATATACAAGGCATATTTCAGTAGTTAAATACTGCTCATAATCTCATTACATACCTTATTGTTGATCTTTTTGGCAAATATCATCAGTCATGAAATTTACATGGGCCTTAGTTATTTCCATGTCTTCAGCGGATGAAGTTTCAAAAGTTTGTTTTGCATGTAACATCCCAACTAATGATTCTGAGGTTAAAGAATTTCTCGTTTGTGTTTTCATTAAGTTCACTTGTGAAAAACCTCTCTCTCTCTCTCTCTCTCTCTCTCTCTCTCTCTCTCTCTCTCTCTCTCTCTCTCTCTCTCTCTCTCTCTCTCTCTGCCATCTTGGATGCCGTGACTCTCCTTGTTCGACGACGAGTGAATGGGGTAATAATTTGTGACTCCCAATCGGCCCTACAAGCCCTATCCTCGCCAAGACCCATCTGTGGCCGTCCTGTGGGAGATATACTATGTCGCCTCGCTGCCGCTCAGGATGCTTCTCTTGTTGTGTCGTTTGTATGGACGCCCTCTCACATTGGGCTGACTGGCAACGACACAGCGGATCGTCTTGCCAAGGCGGCCTGTATGCTGGATGGGCATGCTGTGGACGCTGAGCCCTCCCTCCGATGCCTACGTAACATCATCTACTCAGCTGGGTTTGCCATGACGGTCCAGCACAGGGACACGGAGAGGGCCAACAGTGTGTCCATACAGCACCATGATCACTTTCTTCACAGTCGCTACAAGTATCGCAGACGCGGCTTAATGGTGCGGAAAAACAATGTAGTTAGTGCTCGGCTCAGAATGGGGTATTGGCCTTTATGGCAGGTCTCCCAGACTCTAGATATGCCTCAGTACACCACCTGTAAATTATGCGACAGTCCTAATGCTAACACTCTTGACCACTATTGTCTTCAGTGCCCCACAGTGAGAGATGTTTTACCACAAGGTCAGAACTTAATACAGATCTGCTCGTTTTTACTTAATGATGACAACCTTGATGTTATTCTTGCTCGTTATCCTCACTTTGGTGGCAATTAATTATATTGAATTATACATATATTTTCTGTATGTTGCTGTATAATTCTGTTTGTGTGTTCTGTGTTTCTCTGAGCTTTACTTTTGTATATAATGTACTCTGTGCTGCCATACTGTGAGTTGTGTGTTAGTATGCAGCAATGTTTTATCAATGTGTACACCTCCCTGTAAACTAAGTTCTATTCTTGGTTGTGTATTCATTTGAAGCAATATTTGTATGAATTCATGTAATGTCTGACGCCTTGGCGCAATAAATTAATAAAATAATCTCTCTCTCTCTCTCTCTCTCTCTCTCTCTCTCTCTCTCTCTCTCTCTCTCCTCTCTCTCTCTCTCTCTGCATCCAATGTATTTTTCAATTTCTTCATCTCAGTTACCACAGAGAGTAAAAATATAAAGTATTAGAATAATAATAGCTAGTTCTCCAGAATTTCCCTAGATTTTCCCTCTTTCATTTCGGTTTTTTCCCTATATTTTAGTGAATTTTAAAGTTTCTTCCCTGTTTCCCTTTATCCACTTAAAATTTCTTAAATCAAGGAAATTTCCCTGTACCTGGCAGCCTAGAGAGAGAGAGAGAGAGAGAGAGAGAGAGAGAGAGAGAGAGAGAGAGAGAGAGAGAGAGAGAGAGAGAATGAAAACGCTAAACTGATTTCCGCTAAAAAGAAACTTTTCACATTCCAGCAAATCTAACGAGAAGATACTCTCCTCGATAATAAGTTCCTAATATAGTGAAAAGTAAGCCTGGCAAAACCTTATTTTTAAATAAGCAATACATTTAGAGCGCCATTACGCTGCCCAAATTTATAGTACTTTTATTAATAAAAAATTAATATCTTCGAAAAACCAAATAGCAAGAGAGAGAGAGAGAGAGAGAGAGAGAGAGAGAGAGAGAGAGAGAGAGAGAGAGATCTGAACTAAACGTAGAATATGGCAGCAGACTTTACTTTTAATAGATGTTTATATTTTGTTCTAGAATTTCCTGTCTTCCACTTTTATTTTTTATTATTTTTACTATTATTATTATCATTATTATTATTATTATTATTATTATTATCATTATTATTATTATTATTATTATTATTATTATTATTATTATTATTATTATTATTATTATTATTATTATTATTATTAATATTATTATTATTATAATAATATTATTATTAATAATAATAATATAATAATAATAATAATAATAATAATAATAATAATTGTTATTATTATTATTATTATTATTATTATTATTATTATTATCATTATTATTATTATAATAAGAATAGCCCCAACGTATTCCATGCGTGTCATAAGAGGCGACTAAAAGTGGACGGGGCGAGGGGACTAGGAATCCCCCCCTTGTATTAACCTCTTGCAAGATGTCAAACAAGAAAGGGGAGTAGAGGGGAGAATAACTTCTCCCCAAACTCTAGTTTTGGGGTGTCTAAATGTGCGTGGTTGTAGTACGATAGAGAGCAAATATGTGATATTAGATATATGTTTGGTAGGAGGAGGATGGATGTATTGGCATTGTGTGAGACGAAGATGAAAGGAAAGGGAAAAGTGGCATTTGGTGATATGACAGGTAGAGTGTCTGGGGTTGAAAGAGGGAGAGCGAGAGAAGGTATGGCATTATTGCTGAGTGAATGGAGGGTAAATAAGGTAGTGGAATGGAAAGAAGTGTCATCTAGGCTGATATGGGTGAGGGCTAGGATAGGTAGGGAATGTTAGGCTTTTGTTAGTGCTTATGGGCCAGGATGTGAGAGAAGTGAGGAAGAGCGGGATGAATTCTGGAATGAGTTAACTAGGTGTGTGGATGGTCTGAGTAGAAGGGACTATGTAGTTGTGTTGGGTGACTTGAATGAAAGAGTGGGTGATGGAGAGGTAGAAGGTGTTGTAGGAAAGTATGGGGTATCAGGTGGGAATGAGAGTGGTGAGAGACTGTTAGATATGTGTGTGGAGCAAGAGTTGGTGATAGGTAACAGTTTTTTCAAGAAGTTAATAAATATGTATACATGGATGAGAGTGGCAAATAGAAGATTGAAAGAAAGAGCATTGATGGATTATTTGTTTGTAGCAAAGAGCATGATTGGTAGAGTGAAAGATGTGCATGCACTTAGGGGTGTGGCTGCTGGGATGTCTGATCATTTTCTGGTTGAAGCAAAAGTGGTAGTAGCAAAACAGTGGGAAAATAGAGTGGGGGTATGTAGAAGGGAAGTGGTGAAGGTGGATGAGTTGAAAAAGCCAGAGAAGAGACAGGAGTATCAGGACAGGTTGAAAGTGGCACATGACAGGGTGAAAGAAAGAGAAGTTGGGGAGTTAGAGGAGGAATGGGGGATGATGAAAGAATGTTTTGTGGGACATGCAAGTGATGTGTGTGGAAGGAGGTTTGTTGGAGGTGGCATGAGGAGGGGCAGCGAGTGGTGGAATGAAGGGGTGAAAATGAAGGTGGAAGAGAAAATGAGGACTTTTGAGGAATGGCTGCAGTGTAAAAGTAGGGAGAAGTATGAAACATATAGGGAGAAAAATGTGGAAACCAAGCGGAAAGTAGAGGATGAAAAGAGGTTTGCAAATGTTGGGTGGGGACAGGATTTTAGTAGGTCATATGAGGAGAATAAAAAGAAGTTTTGGAAAGAAGTGAAGTGAGTAAGGAAGGGTGGATTGAGGATGGAAGAGACAGTGAAAGATGTGAATGGACAGATGTTAAGTGGGAATGATGCAAGGAAAAGATGGGCAGAATATTTTGAGTAATTGATGAATGTTGATGAAGATAGAGAGGCAGCTATAGTAGCAGAGGGGGGTGTTCAGGTGCCAGTTATGGGAGATGAAAATGAGAGAGAGATTACAAGAGAGGAGGTGAAAAGGTCATTGTATGAAGCGAAAGCAGGAAAAGCACCTGGAATGGATGGTCTGAGAGCGGAGATATTGAAAGAAGGGGGTGTGACTGCACTGGAATGGTTAGTGCGAGTGTTTAACATATGCTTTATGTTGTCAATGGTGCCAGTGGAATGGGTGATTGCTTGTATAGTGCCCCTATACAAAGGTAAGGGAGATGTGTATGAATGCAGTAATTTTAGGGGTATAAGTTTGTTGAGTGTGGTAGGAAAAGTGTATGGTAGGATACTGGTTAATAGGATTAGGGATAAGACAGAAAATGTGATTGCGGAAGTGCAGAGTGGTTTTAGGAGAGGTAGAGGTTGTATAAATCACATTTTTATACTTAGGCAGTTATGTGGGAAATATTTAGCAAAGGGTAAGGATGTGTATTATGCATTTTTGGATCTTGAGAAAGCGTATGATAGAGTCGATAGAGAGGCAGTGTGGAATGTTTTGAGATTATATGGAATTAATGGAAATTGTGGCATTCAGTGAAGAGTTTGTATGAGGGCAGTAGAGCTTTTGTTAGGGTAGGGAATGAAGTGAGTGAGTGGTTTCCAATGAATGTGGGACTAAGACAGGGATGTGTGATGTCGCCATGGCTGTTCAATTTGTATATTGATGGAGTCGTAAGAGAGGTGAATGAGCGAGTGTGTGGTCGAGGTTTGAGAATTGTAGATGGGGATGATAATGAGTGGGAGCTGAATCAGTTGCTGTTTGCAGATGATACTGTGGTGGTGGCAGATTCAGAGGAGAAGCTATGTCAGTTAGTGTCAGAATTTGGAATGGTGTGTGAGAGAAGGAAGTTGCGAGTGAACGTGGAAAAGAGTAAAGTTATGGGGTGTACAAGAAATGAGGATGGTGCTGGATTGAATGCTATGTTGAATGAAGAGACACTTGAGGAAGTTGATCAGTTTAAGTATTTAGTCTCGGTTATAGCTGCAAATGTTGGAATGGAAGCAGATATGTGTCACAGAGTGAATAAGGGATGTAAAGTGTTGGGTGCATCGAAAGGAGTGATGAAGAATACATGGTTAGAAATGAATGTTAAGAAAGTTTTGTATGAAAAAGTGGTTGTGCCAACTGTGATGTATGGATCAGAGTTATGAGGTATGAAAGTAAGTGAGA
>JAXCGZ010013375.1:40000-47500 GCA_037179515.1 Halocaridina rubra | reverse complement strand
TCACTCGTGGCTTCATTTTAGCATTTAATTCAATTCCCAATCTCATTCGGGCCATGAAATAACAAATAAGCACATTACATATGTGAAAACATGAATTTTTCTATATCCCGACCGGGACTCGAACCTAGGACTTATGATTACTAAGTCAAGGCGCTACCACTAAACCACAGAAGGTTAAAAGGAATCCAACCTTATAGCTTATATCTGCTATAATTAGGAATAAACGCATTCTATCTGAATGCCACTATGTTCATATTGCAGATTCCCCAACCTCACTCGTATCTTCATTTTAGCATTTAAGTCAATTCCAATCTCATTCGGGCCATGAAATAACAAATAAGCACATTACATATGTGAAAACATGAATCATTCTATACCCCGACCAGGACTCGAACCTAGGACTTATGATTACTAAGTCAAGGCGCTACCACTACACCACAGAAGGTTAAAAGGAATCCAACCTTATAGCTTATATCTGCTATACTTAGGAATGAACGCATTCTATCTGAATGCCACTATGTTCATATTACAGATTCCCCAACCTCACTCGTGTCTTCATTTTAGCATTTAATTCAATTCCCAATCTCATTCGGGCCATGAAATAACAAATAAGCACATTACATATGTGAAAACATGAATCATTCTATACCCCGACCGGGACTCGAACCTAGGACTTATGATTACTAAGTCAAGGCGCTACCACTACACCACAGAAGGTTAAAAGGAATCCAACCTTATAGCTTATATCAGCTATACTTAGGAATGAACGCATTCTATCTGAATGCCACTATGTTCATATTACAGATTAACAAACCTCACTCGTGGCTTCATTTTAGCATTTAATTCAATTCCCAATCTCATTCGGGCCATGAAATAACAAATAAGCACATTACATATGTGAAAACATGAATCATTCTATACCCCGACCGGGACTTGAACCTAGGACTTATGATTACTAAGTCAAGGCGCTACCACTACACCACAGAATGTTAAAAGGAATCCAACCTTATAGCTTATATCTGCTATACTTAGGAATGAACGCATTCTATCTGAATGCCACTATGTTCATATTACAGATTCCCCAACCTCACTCGTGGCTTCATTTTAGCATTTAATTCAATTCCCAATCTCATTCGGGCCATGAAAAAACAAATAAGCACATTACATATGTGAAAACATGAATCTTTCTATATCCCGATCGGGACTCGAACCTAGGACTTATGATTACTAAGTCAAGGCGCTACCACTAAACCACAGAAGGTTAAAAGGAATCCAACCTTATAGCTTATATCTGCTATAATTAGGAATAAACGCATTCTATCTGAATGCCACTATGTTCATATTACAGATTCCCCAACCTCACTCGTGGCTTCATTTTAGCATTTAATTCAATTCCCAATCTCATTCCGGCCATGAAATAACAAATAAGCACATTATATATGTGAAAACATGAATCATTCTATACCCCGACCGGGACTCGAACCTAGGACTTATGATTACTAAGTCAAGGCGCTACCACTACACCACAGAAGGTTAAAAGGAATCCAACCTTATAGCTTATATCTGCTATACTTAGGAATGAACGCATTCTATCTGAATGCCACTATGTTCATATTACAGATTCCCCAACCTTACTCGTGTCTTCATTTTAGCATTTAATTCAATTCCCAATCTCATTCGGGCCATGAAATAACAAATAAGCACATTACATATGTGAAAACATGAATCATTCTATACCCCGACCGGGACTCGAAAATAGGACTTATGATTACTAAGTCAAGGCGCTACCACTACACCACAGAAGGTTAAAAGGAATCCAACCTTATAGCTTATATCTGCTATACTTAGGAATGAATGCATTCTATCTGAATGCCACTATGTTCATATTACAGATTCCCCAACCTCACTCGTGGCTTCATTTTAGCATTTAATTCAATTCCCAATCTCATTCGGGCCATGAAATAACAAATAAGCACATTACATATGTTAAAACATGAATCATTCTATACCCCGACCGTGACTCGAACCTAGGACTTATGATTACTAAGTCAAGGCGCTACCACTACACCACAGAATGTTAAAAGGAATCCAACCTTATAGCTTATATCTGCTATACTTAGGAATGAACGCATTCTATCTGAATGCCACTATGTTCATATTACAGATTCCCCAACCTCACTCGTGGCTTCATTTTAGCATTTAATTCAATTCCCAATCTCATTCGGGCCATGAAATAACAAATAAGCACATTACATATGTGAAAACATGAATCTTTCTATATCCCGACCGGGACTCGAACCTAGGACTTATGATTACTAAGTCAAGGCGCTACCACTAAACCACAGAAGGTTAAAAGGAATCCAACCTTATAGCTTATATCTGCTATAATTAGGAATAAACGCATTCTATCTGAATGCCACTATGTTCATATTACAGATTCCCCAACCTCAATCGTGTCTTCATTTTAGCATTTAATTCAATTCCCAATCTCATTCGGGCCATGAAATAACAAATAAGCACATTACATATGTGAAAACATGAATCATTCTATACCCCGACCAGGACTCGAACCTAGGACTTATGATTACTAAGTCAAGGCGCTACCACTACACCACAGAAGGTTAAAAGGAATCCAACCTTATAGCTTATATCTGCTATACTTAGGAATGAACGCATTCTATATGAATGCCACTATGTTCATATTACAGATTCCCCACCCTCACTCGTGGCTTCATTTTAGCATTTAATTCAATTCCCAATCTCATTTGGGCCATGAAATAACAAATAAGCACATTACATATGTGAAAACATGAATCATTCTATACCCCGACCGGGACTCGAACATAGGACTTATGATTGCTAAGTCAAGGCGCTACCACTACACCACAGAAGATTAAAAGGAATCCAACCTTATAGCTTTTATCTGCTATACTTAGGAATGAACGCATTCTATCTGAATGCCACTATGTTCATATTACAGATTCCCCAACCTCACTCGTGGCTTCATTTTAGCATTTAATTCAATTCCCAATCTCATTCGGGCCATGAAATAACAAATAAGCACAATACATATGTGAAAACATGAATCATTCTATACCCCGACCGGGACTCGAACCTAGGACTTATGATTACTAAGTCAAGGCGCTACCACTACACCACAGAAGGTTAAAAGGAATCCAACCTTATAGCTTATATCTGCTATACTTAGGAATGAACGCATTCTATCTGAATGCCACTATGTTCATATTACAGATTCCCCAACCTCACTCGTGGCTTCATTTTAGCATTTAATTCAATTCCCAATCTCATTCGGGCCATGAAATAACAAATAAGCACATTACATATGTGAAAACATGAATCATTCTATACCCCGACGGGGACTCGAACCTAGGACTTATGATTACTAAGTCAAGGCGCTACCACTACACCACAGAAGGTTAAAAGGAATCCAACCTTATAGCTTATATCTGCTATACTTAGGAATGAACGCATTCTATCTGAATGCCACTATGTTCATATTACAGATTCCCCAAACTCACTCGTGGCTTCATTTTAGCATTTAATTCAATTTCCAATCTCATTCGGGCCATGAAATAACAAATAAGCACATTACATATGTGAAAACATGAATCATTCTATACCCCGACCAGGACTCGAACCTAGGACTTATGATTACTAAGTCAAGGCGCTACCACTACACCTCAGAAGGTTAAAAGGAATCCAACCTTATGGCTTTTATCTGCTATACTTAGGATATGAACACATTCTATCTGAATGCCACTATTTTCATATTACAGATTCCCCAACCTCACTCGTGGCTTCATTTTAGCATTTAATTCAATTCTCAATCTCATTCGGGCCATGAAATAACAAATAAGCGCATTATATATGTGAAAACATGAATCATTCTATACCCCGACCGGGATTCGAACCTAGGACTTATGATTACTAAGTCAAGGCGCTACCACTACACCACAGAAGGTTAAAAGGAATCCAACCTTATAGCTTATATCTGCTATACTTAGGAATGAACGCATTCTATCTGAATGCCACTATGTTCATATTACAGATTCCCCAACCTCACTCGTGTCTTCATTTTAGCATTTAATTCAATTCCCAATCTCATTCGGGCCATGAAATAGCAAATAAGCACAATACATATGTGAAAACATGAATCAATTCTATACCCCGACAGGGACTCGAACCTAGGACTTATGATTACTAAGTCAAGGCGCTACCACTGCACCACAGAAGGTTAAAAGGAATCCAACCTTATAGCTTATATCTGCTATACTTAGGAATGAACGCATTCTATCTGAATGCGACTATGTTCATATTACAGATTCCCCAAACTCACTCGTGGCTTCATTTTAGCATTTAATTCAATTCCCAATCTCATTCGGGCCATGAAATAACAAATAAGCACATTACATATGTGAAAACATGAATCATTCTATACCCCGACCGGGACTCGAACCTAGGACTTATGATTACTAAGTCAAGGCGCTACCACTACACCACAGAATGTTAAAAGGAATCCAACCTTATAGCTTATATCTGCTATACTTAGGAATGAACGCATTCTATCTGAATGCCACTATGTTCATATTACAGATTCCCCAACCTCACTTGTGGCTTCATTTTAGCATTTAATTCAATTCCCAATCTCATTCGGGCCATGAAATAACAAATAAGCACATTACATATGTGAAAACATGAATCTTTCTATATCCTGATCTGGACTCGAACCTAGGACTTATGATTACTAAGTCAAGGCGCTACCACTAAACCACAGAATGTTAAAAGGAATCCAACCTTATAGCTTATATCTGCTATAATTAGGAATAAACGCATTCTATCTGAATGCCACTATGTTCATATTACAGATTCCCCAACCTCACTCGTTTCTTCATTTTAGCATTTAATTCAATTCCCAATCTCATTCGGGCCATGAAATAACAAATAAGGACATTACATATGTGAAAACATGAATCATTCTATACCCCGACCAGGACTCGAACCTAGGACTTATGATTACTAAGTCAAGGCGCTACCACTACACCACAGAAGGTTAAAAGGAATCCAACCTTATAGCTTATATCTGCTATACTTAGGAATGAACGCATTCTATCTGAATGCCACTATGTTCATATTACAGATTCCCCACCCTCACTCTTGGCTTCATTTTAGCATTTTATTCAATTCCCAATCTCATTCGGGCCATGAAATAACAAATAAGCACATTACATATGTGAAAACATGAATCATTCTATACCCCGACCGGGACTCGAACCTAGGACTTATGATTACTAAGTCAAGGCGCTACCACTACACCACAGAAGGTTAAAAGGAATCCAACCTTATAGCTTATATCTGCTATACTTAGGAATGAACGCATTCTATCTGAATGCCACTATGTTCATATTACAGATTCCCCAACCTCACTCGTGGCTTCATTTTAGCATTTAATTCAATTCCCAATCTCATTCGGGCCATGAAATAACAAATAAGCACATTACAGATGTGAAAACATGAATCATTCTATACCCCGACCAGGACTCGAACCTAGGACTTATGATTACTAAGTCAAGGCGCTACCACTACACCACAGAAGGTTAAAAGGAATCCAACCTTATAGCTTATATCTGCTATACTTAGGAATGAACGCATTCTATCTGAATGCCACTATGTTCATATTACAGATTCCCCAAACTCACTCGTGGCTTCATTTTAGCATTTAATTCAATTTCCAATCTCATTCGGGCCATGAAATAACAAATAAGCACATTACATATGTGAAAACATGAATCATTCTATACCCCGACCAGGACTCGAACCTAGGACTTATGATTATTAAGTCAAGGCGCTACCACTACACCACAGAAGGTTAAAAGGAATCCAACCTTATGGCTTTTATCTGCTATACTTAGGAATGAACGCATTCTATCTGAATGCCACTATTTTCATATTACAGATTCCCCAACCTCACTCGTGGCTTCATTTTAGCATTTAATTCAATTCCCAATCTCATTCGGGCCATGAAATAACAAATAAGCACATTACATATGTGAAAACATGAATCATTCTATACCCCGACCGGGACTCGAACCTAGGACTTATGATTACTAAGTCAAGACGCTACCACTACACCACAGAAGGTTAAATGGAATCCAACCTTATAGCTTATATCTGCTATACTTAGGAATGAACGGATTCTATCTGAATGCCACTATGTTCATATTACAGATTCCCCAACCTCACTCGTGGCTTCATTTTAGCATTTAATTCAATTCCCAATCTCATTCGGGCCATGAAATAACCAAATAAACACATTAAATATGTGAAAACATGAATCATTCTATACTCCGATTCATGTTTTCACATATGTAATGTGCTTATTTGTTATTTCATGGCCCGAATGAGATTGGGAATTGAATTAAATGCTAAAATGAAGCCACGAGTGAGGTTGGGGAATCTTTAATATGAACATAGTGGCATTCAGATAGAATGCGTTCATTCCTAAGTATAGCAGATATAAGCTATAAGGTTGGATTCCTTTTAACCTTCTGTGGTGTAGTTTTAGCGCCTTGACTTAGTAATCATAAGTCCTAGGTTCGAGTCCCGGTCGGGGTATAGAATGATTCATGTTTTCACATATGTAATGTGCTTATTTGTTATTTCATGGCCCGAATGAGATTGGGAATTGAATTAAATGCTAAAATGAAGCCACGAGTGAGGTTGGGGAATCTGTAATATGAACATAGTGGCATTCAGATAGAATGCGTTCATTCCTAAGTATAGCAGATATAAGCTATAAGGTTGGATTCCTTTTAACCTTCTGTGGTGTAGTGGTACCGCCTTGACTTAGTAATCATAAGTCCTAGGTTCGAGTCCCAGTCGGGGTATAGAATGATTCATGTTTTCACATATGTAATGTGCTTATTTGTTAGTTTATGGCCCGAATGAGATTGGGAATTGAATTAAATGCTAAAATGAAGCCACGAGTGAGGTTGGGGAATCTGTAATATGAACATAGTGGCATTCAGATAGAATGCGTTCATTCCTAAGTATAGCAGATATAAGCTATAAGGTTGGATTCCTTTTAACCTTCTGTGGTGTAGTGGTAGCGCCTTGACTTAGCAATCATAAGTCCTTGGTTCGAGTCCCAGTCGGGGTATAGAATGATTCATGTTTTCACATATGTAATGTGCTTATTTGTTATTTCATGGCCCGAATGAGATTGGGAATTGATTTAAATGCTAAAATGAAGCCACGAGTGAGGTTGGGGAATCTGTAATATGAGCATAGTGGCATTCAGATAGAATGCGTTCATTCCTAAGTATAGCAGATATAAGCTATAAGGTTGGATTCCTTTTAACCTTCTGTGGTGTAGTGGTAGCGCCTTGACTTAGTAATCATAAGTCCTAGGTTCGAGTCCCAGTCGGGGTATAGAATGATTCATGTTTTCACATATGTAATGTGCTTATTTGTTATTTCATG
>JAXCGZ010013375.1:7500-22500 GCA_037179515.1 Halocaridina rubra | reverse complement strand
TCCTTCTAAGTAAGTTTGTATCCATTCCAAAACATTTCCACCTATTCTAGCCATTGATTGCAGCTTCCTAATAAGTCTCCCAAGTGGAACAGTGTCAAACGCTTTCTGGAAGCCTAGGAATATGCAATCTGCCCAGCCCTCTCTTTCCTGTAAGATTTGGCTTACCTCATCATAAAATTCTAATAAGTTTGTTACTGTTGATCTACCTTCTCTGAAGCCATGTTGCCTCACTTACAAAGAGTTGAAGGATTCCAAGTGAAGAGAGATATGTTTCCTTAGTAATTTCTCCATAACCTTGCAAACTATGCTGGTCAAGGAAACTGGTCTATAGTTCAGAGCCGTATCCCTCCTTCCCTTTTTGAAGATAGGTATCACATTTGCTTGTTTCCAGCATATTGGAATCTCCCCCGACTCCAGTGACTCCTTAAATATGATACTTAGTGCCACTGATATTGTGTTTGCGCATTTTTTAAGCACATGAGGGGATATGTCATCAGGACCTGTAGCTTTATGAACATCTAAATCCATCAGCGCTTTGCATACCTCTGTGGCTGTAAGGTTGATGTTCTCTAATACCGGCCCTTGAGCTTCTATCACTGCAATCTGAGGGGGTGGGGTATTTTCTACTGTAAATACTGACTGAAACTCCTTGTTCAATTCTTTGCAGATCTCTTCATCCGTCTCAGTGATGCTCCCATCCGCTCTCTTTAGCCTTAAAACCTGTTCTTTTACCTTCAGTTTTCCTCTGATAAAGCTGTGGAAAAGCTTGGGATTTTCTTTAGCCTTCCTGGTGATGTCCCTCTCATAGTCTCTCTCTGCCTCTCTCCTTTTACTTAGGTAGTCATTTCTTGCTCTTTTGTAGGTTTGCCAGGCATTTATGTTTTTTCTCCTCCTATACCTTTTTCAGCATTTGTCTCTCCACTCCTTAGCTCTTTTACACCCATTATCGAACCATTTCTCTCTGGCATGAATTACACCTACTTTGGTGACAGGTATGCAGCAATCTACTATCTTCCCATATTTCTCACAAAAGATGTCATACATTTCTTGTACAGATTTGTTGTAAAATAAGGTTCTCCAGTCAATAACTGCCAAAAGCTCATTCATTTTTATGTAATCTCCTTTCGGATAGTTCCTCCTCATTTCCTCAGTGCCTCTACTCTCAGGCAGAATATCTTCAATGATATAATCCATCAACAACACACAGTGGTCACTCTTTCCAATTGGTGGTTCATACTCAATTTTTTCAATATCCAACACATTATCTGTGAACACTAGATCAAGTAGTGATGGCTCATCCCCACCCCTGGCCCTTGTTGGTTCCATTACATGTTGGTGTAGGAAATTCCCTTGTACGCAATCTAGGAATCTTGCCCCGAATGAGTCCTCACCACTGTGTGGATCAAGATTTATCCAATCTATCTCTTTATGATTAAAGTCTCCCATAATCAAAATCCTATATTTTTTTTCCCGTGCCATGTTAACAACTGAGTTTATGACTTCAATAGTACCTATATGACTTTCCTCAAAAACTTCAAGCCTATTTTGTTTCCTTGGTGGGTTGTATACAACAGTTATTATAATGCTCTCTGACCCAGTATTTATGCGAGCAACAAGAAATTCCTTGAACTCACTTTCTATAGCCAAGTTTATTTCTTCAACTTGAATCCTTTCACTTATGCATATGTATGCATATATGTATGTATGTATGTAAACCAACATCATATAATGGAAAAATAATTCACACACATATACACACATACAGTGAAGTGCTAAGTCACCTCATGGGTTGTTATTTGTTCACTTGACTCCATGGAGGGCTTCCT
This sequence comes from Halocaridina rubra, assembly GCA_037179515.1. Classification (NCBI taxonomy): domain Eukaryota; kingdom Metazoa; phylum Arthropoda; class Malacostraca; order Decapoda; family Atyidae; genus Halocaridina; species Halocaridina rubra. The sequence goes on along the minus strand of JAXCGZ010013375.1, from coordinate 20,674 downwards.
GAGCAAGGTACTCCGGTGTAAAAGCCCTCGCTTAAAAAGCAGCTAATAATAATTACATACTTCAAAACTAGGTGCGAAAGTATCTATGCTAAGCTCGTAAAGCCCCCCCTTCTCTCTCTCTCTCTCTCTCTCTCTCTCTCTCTCTCTCTCTCTCTCTCTCTCTCTCTCTCTCTCTCTCTCTCTCTCTCTCTCTCTCTCTCTCTCTCTCTCTCTCTCTCAAAACCTCCTGTTGAAAGTCTAATAATATCTAATCATTTGGAATGGTAATATACTGTTCAACACTATATAATTTCCAAGTCGGTAAAGCGAGTGTGACCAATCCTGATATATTTTTGAGAGAATGTTCTCTTTGTCAATCCTCATTTTATCAAGGTATGTTATGGGTCATGCCAACAGTGTAGCCACAGTGGGAACAACCTTGCTGAGCTCAGTGCCAGTCCTAATCCGTGAGAAAAGCTTGGTGTCAGGAAGGGCGTGAGGCCGTAAAATTACGAAACAGAGTTATATACTGGCTTTCAAGATATTGCTGAGATAAGGCAATAATAATAATAATAATAATAATAATAATAATAATAATAATAATAATAATAATAATAATAATAATAATAATAATAATAAAAATTATAATAATAATAATAATAATAATAATAATAATAATAATAATAATAATAATAATAATAAAAATAATAATAATAATAATAATAATAATAATAATAATAAATAATAATAATAATAATAATAATAATAATAATAATAATAATAATAATAATAATAATAATAATAATAATAATAATAATAATAATAATAATAATAATAAAAAGAAGAAGAAGAAGAAGAAGAAGAAGAAGAAGAAGAAGAAGAAGAAGAAGAAGAAGAAGAAGAAGAAGAAATTAAAATAAATATAGCTTTCCTAGAAAAATAATAATACTGTACTACAAAATATGTTAACAATAATGGTAATAATAAAGTAGTAATAATAACACTCGATACAGGATCGCTATTATCGGCATCATCACTGTATTTGTATTCCTTACAATGAGAATAATTAGTTCTTAACTTAGAGGACAAAGAAGGCGATATCAGTTTGCATATGGAGTGGTTAATGTCAAGGGAAATTGCAGTAAATCATTAAGTTTAATTAGTGTGTGAGCAGCAACTATTTGTCCAAAAGAAAACTATATAGTGTGCCTTTGAAAGCTGTGAAGGAGGATTAATTTTTAATATGCTCTGGAATATCGTTCCAGAGTGTTGCCCCTTATAGAGATCATCTTTGAACCTGCTTCTGCGTTTGTTCTCTGAATAAAGAGCTCACTACTCTGTCTTGTGTTGGTTTCCCTAATATCCCTGACTGTTTTAAAATTGAATTGCCAGCTCGGATAATGATGGTTCAAAATTTTGTATATAAAAAACATAAATAGCATAGACAACCTTGTTCTCTGCCAGCAGCCACCCAAGTTTTTTGAGAACTGGTGTGATGTGGTCATATTTTCTTATTCCTCCCAGGGCAACTCGAGCTGCAAAATTAATAAGCTTCTGTATTCTGTTTATCTGTCTTAGTTGTAGCTCCCCATACAGTTGTGCAGTAATTAATGTGACTTAGGGCTAGAGATTCAACAACAGTTATTCGAGTGGTAGTCTCAAAATTGTCTTTTATACGTGATAAGTACATTAGTATTCCTGTAACCTTTTTGCATACTATATCTATATGGGAATCAAACAAAATGTAGTTATCAAAGTGAATTCCTAGATTTTTGACTGTTCTGCTAGGTGTTATGATATTGCTGCAAAAATTAATTGTATTGTTATCTGGAATTCGTGCTGTATGGTACATTGAGCCAATAAACATGCATTGTGTTTTTTGTTGTTGTTAATTAACAGCCCAATTTCTTGATAATAGGTTTCAGTTTTTGACAGAGTGTTTTCTGCTCTTAAGGTTAGTCTGGGAGATTATTAATATCACCACTAAGGAGTAGTTGAGTGTCATCTGCATATTATACAACTAGACAGTCAGAAATGAAAGAAGATAGATCATTTATGTAAATAAAGAAGAGGATAGGACCAAGCACTAATCCTTGTGGAATACCAAATGATGCATTTTTTGGAGTAGAGATAATGCTGTTAAGACTGATACACTGTTTGCGATTAGGTAGGTACTCTCTAGACCAGCTCGGGTCAATTTATATGTCAGTACATTTAGTAATAAGAATTTCATAGTTTACACTGTCAAAGGCTTAAGATAAGTCAAATAATACAAGCAGAGATATTTTTTTTTCTCATATCTATATTATGGTGAATTCTATTTGCAACTTTGAGGAGTGCAGCTTCCGTCGGTGATTTTAGTTGCCTCAAAAAAGTACTTCATAGTGTACCCATACAGGGTCAATTCGCTTTGATGACTGATCGAACAAGTTGATCGGATGGATATCCTACCACCCACAAACGATCCGATCGCTCCTCAAGAACAGACCATTTTGGGATAGGAAGAAGTGGAGGAAGATTTTCACATGATAGTTCTCTAAAACGAGGAGTAATTTTTGTTGCGAGCTGCCGCAGTGGCCTTAGCGATATTTTGTATGAGTGTGTGTAAATATATATATATATATATATATATATATATATATATATATATATATATATATATATATATATATATATATATATATATATATATATATATATATATATATATATATATATATATATATATATATATATATATATATATATATATATATATATATATATATATATATATATATATATATATATATATATATATATATATATATATATATATATATATATATATATATATATATATATATATATATATATATATATATATATACATACACACAAACACACACATGCATATATATATATATATATATATATATATATATATATATATATATATATATATATATATATATATATATATGAATCATTTTTTTACCCCGACCGGGACTCGAACCTAGAACTTATAATTAGTAAGTTAAGGCGCTACCAACTACATATATACATATATATATATATATATATATATATATATATATATATATATATATATATATATATATATATACATACACACAAACACACACATGCATAAATATATATATATATATATATATATATATATATATATATATATATATATATATATATATATATATATATATATATATATATATATATATATATATATATATATATATATATATATATATATATATATATATATATATATATATATATATATATATATATATATATATATATATATATATATATATATATATATATATATATATATATATATATATATATATATATATATATATATATATATATATATATATATATATATATATATATATATATATATATATATATATATATATATATATATATATATATATATATATATATATATATATATATATATATATATATATATATATATATATATATATATATATATATATATATATATATATATATATATATATATATATATATATATATATATATATATATATATATATATATATATATATATATATATATATATATATATATATATATATATATATATATATATATATATATATATATATATATATATATATATATATATATATATATATATATATATATATATATATATATATATATATATATATATATATATATATATATATATATATATATATATATATATATATATAGTATGGAAGCCCATCAGTGAAAAAACACATAGAAAAAAGAACGCTATATTTCGGATCCTAACTGAACCCCTTTTCAAGCACAAGTGATTGTAAAATAACAACGACAAAGGGAGTAAAAACAAAAAGGACTCAGGAGACCTGAGGTGGCGGGCACAGCATCAAAGAATGGCCCCAACGTATTCCCTGCGTGTCGTAGGAGGCGACTAAAAGTGGACGGGGCGAGGGGACTAGGAATCCCTCCCCTTGTATTAACCTCTTGTGAGACGTCAAAGAAGAAGGGGAGTAGAGGAGAGAATAACTTCTCCCCAAACACTAGTTTTGGGGTGTCTAAATGTGCGTGGTTATAGTACGATAGAGAGCAAAAGATGTGAGATTGGATATATGTTTGGTAGGAGGAGAATGGATGTATTGGCATTGTGTGAGACGAAGATGAAAGGAAAAGGAGAAGTGCCATTTGGTGATGTGACAGGTAGGGTGTCTGGGGTTGAAAGGGGGAGAGCGAGTGATGGTGTGGCATTATTGCTGAGTGAATGGACGGTAAATAAGGTAGTGGTATGGAAAGAAGTGTCATCTAGGCTGATGTGGGTGAGGGCTAGGATAGGTAAGGAATGTTGGGCTTTTGTTAGTGCTTATGGGCCAGGATGTGAGGGAAGTGAGGAAGAGCGGGATGAATTCTGGAATGAGTTAACTAGGTGTGTGGATGGCCTGAGTAGAAGTAACTATGTAGTTGTGTTGGGTGACTTGAATGAAAGAGTGGGTGATGGAGAGGTAGAAGGTGTTGTAGGAAAGTATGGGGTACCAGGTGGGAATGAGAGTGGCGAGAGACTCTTAGATATGTGTGTGGAGCAAGAGTTGGTGATAAATGGAAGAGTGAAAGAAAGAGCTTTGATGGATTATGTATAGGTAGCAAAGAGCATGAATGATAATAATAATAATAATAATAATAATAATAAGCCTTTATTTCCAAAGTACATTGGGTATTCAAATAAGATACATATATATTCCAGATAGACATCTGTGGTGTACGATATAGACATACTAAAACAAACAAATCATAAAGATGAGTGTACCATTAAAAATTACAAGTAAAATCTTCCTTTAAGAGTAACTTCTTAAGATTATATTTAAAAGTATACACTGAACCAGCATTTTTTAGTTCTCTGGGAAGCTGATTATATAAATTAGGTCCACGAATGTTTATATCTCTTGAGCCAATATCAGTTTTAGACCTTCGTACTAATAAATCTTCCCCTTGACGGGTAGTTAACCCGGTAACTGAGCTTACTGTAGAAAAATTATACAAGCAATCAGGAAGATTGTTTCTTAGTATATTAAAAACAAAGGTACATATATCAAAAACATATTTATCTCTAATCTTTATCCATTCTAGATCTTTTAAAACAGGAGAGATGTGCTCGTATTTTCTTACATTGCCAACAGCCACTCGTGCTGCAAAGTTTTGTAACTTTTGTATTCTTTGTAATTGAGTCTTATTTGTACATCCCCAAACTTTGAGACAGTAATTAATTAAACTCATAGCTAAAGACTGGACAATTATTATACGAGTTGATGTTTCAAATGAGTCTTTTACCCTATTTAGATATATTAGAGTACCCATTACTTTTTTTATAAATTTCATCTATATGCATTTCAAAATTCATGTAACGGTCAAAATAGACACCTAGGTTCTTTACCGAGTTCATTGGCTTAATGATATTACCGTTAAAATTTATATGAAGATTGTCATCAACTTCTGATAATAATTGTCTGGATCCGATAAGAATAGATTGGGTTTTAGTTTCATTAAGTAACAAACCATTTTTTAGAAAATAACGTTTAGCCATATACAAAATTTCTTCTGCTCTACGAATAATATTTTCTAAATCATTAATTTCTCCTTCAATTAAGATTTGAGTATCGTCAGCATATTGAATGACATAACAGTTAGGTAAATATTTTACTAGATCGTTTACATATATTAGAAAAAGTATAGGTCCTAGGATCGATCCCTGAGGGACCCCAAACAATACCTTCTTGGGACTTGAAACTACATCTTTTATTCTGACTGACTGGTAGCGGTTTTTTAAATAGTTCTCGAACCAGCTTGGGTCAATGTTCATTTTTTTGCATTTTTCTAATAAAATACTATGGTTTACACTATCAAAATCTTTAGAAAGATCGAGTAGTAGTAGCAATGATATTTTCTTATTATCTATATTTTTGTATATTTCATCTGATATTTTCAATAAGGCAGTTTCAGTTGATAATTTTGGCCTGAAACCGTGTTGACTTTTTGCAATAAGTTTATTTTTTTCAAGAAACTCACTTAACTGATTTGCAACAATCTTTTCAAGTATCTTTGATAAAATTGGTAGTAAAGAGATTGGTCTATAGTTAGAGACGTCGTCAGGATTTCCATTTTTAAAACCAGGAATTACATGGGGATTTTTCCATAAATCTGGGTAAATATTGGTAACTATGGAAGTATTGATTATTACCGTCAGATAATATGCTATTACAAATAATGAATCTCTAATAAAGCGAAAACAAATTCCATCTGATCCATATGCATTAGAGTCTTTCAGATTTTTTATTACTAAGATTACTGTATTACAATCTACTGTAGTAGGGTTAAAGACATCATTACTTCTATTGAATGCACTATGTTCTTCCAAATTAACATTATTATTATTATTACTACCATCATCACTATTATCATTACCATTACTACCACCATCATTATTATTTACACCATTATCAACATTACTATTATTATTACTACTACCATCATCATTATTATTACCACCATTACTATTATTGATTTCATTTATTATTTCTTTTTTTGTTTTTTCAAAGGTTTTTTCCCCACTTCAGCAAAAAAATTATTGAACTCTTCTGATTTAGCACTTACATCTACCTCATCGGGTATAATTGATATGTTACTACTTTTATTACAGTTATAGGAAAGCATGGTTTTAGCAATTTTCCATGTATCAGAGATATTGCCTTTAGCGTTTTGAAATTCATTTTTGTAATACTGTTTCTTACTGCTACTTAATAATGATTTTACTTGTTTCTTTTGCTCTGTAAACTTTTCTCTTAAAGGGATATTATCTCTTTGTAGTTTTACTTCATTTTGTAGTTTGTCTCTTTCTTTCATTATGTTTTTTATGTCATCTGTTATCCAAGGAGCGGGGGGACGAAATATTTCTCTTGTCACGAGTGGTGCACATCGATCTATACATGATGATAAGACACTGGTTAAAATTCTTACTTGTATATTTATATTATCGGTATATAGAATTTAATTTAATTTATGTACTTCATTCATAAGTAAACTACAAAGTAATTCTTGTGAATAATTTCTTAAGCATCTGAATGTTTTAAAGATTGGTTGTCTCTTTGGTTTGCGAATATTTAGGGACGTTACAATTTCCTCATGGTCTGCTATAGGGCTTGGCATTACGTCACACTTAGTTATCATATGTTTGGAGTTTGTTATTACTAGATCGATTTGGGAAACTGAAGTGGGAGTGATTCTAGTTGGTTTATTTATAATCTGTTCTAGATTTAAATTCTTAATAAGTCTACTCATTTTATTTTCTCTTTTTAGTTGATCATCATTAAAATCGCCATATATAAAAACTGGTTTGTTTTTTAAAATTATCTCCTTAAAAACGTCCAAAATATAGCTAAAAGAGGTTACCGGGGCTTTGGGGTGGCGGTACACACAGCCTATGATAATAGAAGGAAACTTTTTATGTTGGACAGAGATCCATTTATCTTCCACTCCTTCGTGCTTCTCAGTTTCAAGATTTAGTTCAGTGGCCTTCAAATAATTTTTAGCAAATAAACATACACCTCCACCTCTACCACTGTCATAGCAATAAATATTATATGAAGGAATATTAATAAATGCATTATTAATTGACGGATACAGCCATGATTCGCTAATGCAAAGAACATCAATATTTTCTTGTACAAGCATATGTTCAATTTCTAGTATATGGGATAACAGAGATTGTGCATTTATATGTACGACAGATAATCTATCATTATATTTACAAGTAACTTTCACATCGGCACTGTCTTCTTGGCCATGATTCTCAACGTCCATAGTAATAGGCGAAGAATTCTTCTTCATCATCATCTCCTTGGAAGGAAATGAATTCCACTTCTGGTGATAGAGACATTGGCTCTTGTGGTTGGAAAGAACTGGAGTTCCAGTCATTTTCCCAGATATCTTGGTCTGGTGGTACAGGCATGGGTTCTTCTGTTTGCCATGTTTCATTGGGGTGGTATCCATAGTCATAGTTGTAGTTTCGACTGTGTGATTCTGCTGGGAATTCATCATTGTAGTGTGTTCTGGGGTTAGCCAATGGATCCTGGTGTCTGTACCTGCCGTTGGATGTGTAACGCTGGTTTGAGTACGTGCCGTGGTATGATCGGGCCTTCCCAAAGTTTGTATGCCTAGGTGAGTGTCTAGGGTTGTAAGAGCCATCACTCCAGGAGAAGTCTCTTGTGCGTGGACGGCGATAAGAGAGGTTTGTATCGTGTCTCTTTCTGTAGTCTCGCGTATAGGGGATTGTTTCATTAGCTCTTTGCTGTTTATTTTGGTATGACTGTAGTTTGGGATATTTTGTAGAATACCCAGGTTGTGTCCATTGTTTGCCCCCACGAAATGGCTGGACAATTGTGCCTGTAGTCCATTGCTTCAGTTTGTAAGGCACATATTCAAATCCTTTCGATATCGTTATTGCAAAGGAAACCCAGTTTGGTTTGCGAGAAAGCTCCTTAATCAAGACTTCTTCAGAAGGAATGCCTTGATTTGTCAATGTATTACGTATCTCTCTCTCAAAGGGGTTGCCAGGGATGCGAATATATATTTGAGCTGTAACCCTTGCACTTGCATTATTGGGCAACTGTGGCGGTGGGGGAGAGGACTTCGATGGAATATTTAGAATAGAGACTGCAGCTATTTTGTCTTTTCTGTTTTCTTCATTATTTTGCAGCCTATTGCTTGGTTGGTTATTTGTGCTGGATGGTGTAATTTGGTTGTCCTGGTTAGTGATAGTTGCTGTGTTGTTAGGAGTAGTGGAGATTGACTCTATATCTTCTTCGCTGTTTTGCAACTCTTTACCAGGTTGGTTGTTTGTGCTGGGAAGAATCTTGTTCTGGTTAGTGCCTGTTGTTGTATTGTTAGGAGTAGTGGGGAAGGACGCTGTTGTTTCATCACTATTTTGTAACCTGTTACTGATTTGATTATTTATGCTAGATGGTGTATTCAGGTAGAGTGAAAGATGTGCATGCATTTAGGGGTGTGGTTGCTGGGATGTCTGATCATTCTTTGGTTGAAGCAAAAGTGGTAGTAGCAAAAGAGTGAGGAAATAGAGTGGGGGATGTAGAAGGGATGTGGTGAAGCTGAAAGAGTTAAAAAAGCCAGAGAAGACACAGGAATATCAGGACAGGTTGAAAGTGGCATATGGCAGGGTGAAAGAAAGAGAAATTGGGGAGTTAGGGGAGGAATGGGGGTTGATGAAAGAATGCTTTGTGGGAAATACAAGTAATGTGTGTGGAAAGAAGTTTGTTGGAGATGGCATGAGGAGGGGCAGCGAGTGGTGGAATGAAGGGGTGACAATGAAGGTGGAAGAGAAAAAGAGGACTTTTGAGGAATGGCTGCAGTGTAAAAGTCGTGAGAAGTATGAAAGATATAGGGAGTAAAATGTGGAAACCAAGTGGAAGGTAGAGGAAGAGAAGAGGTTGGCAAATGTTAGGTGGGGACAGGATTTTACGAGGTCATATGAGGAGAATAAAAAGAAGTTTTGGAAAGAAGTGAAGAGAGTAAGGAAGGGTGGATCGAGGATGGAAGAGACAGCGCAATATGTGAATGGACAGATGTTAAGATTGAACGATGTAAGGAAAAGATTGACAGACTATATTGAGTGGTTGCTGAATGTTGAGGAAGATAGAGAGGCAGTTATAGTGGAAGTGGAGGGTGTTCAAGTGCCAGTAATGGGAGATAAAAATGAGAGAGAGATTACAAGAGAGGAAGTGAAAAGGGCATTGTATGAAGCGAAAGCAGGTAAAGCACCTGGAATGGATGGTGTGAGAGTGGAGATGTTGAAAGAAGGGAGTGTGACTGCACTGGAATGGTTAGTGCGAGTGTTTAATATATGCTTTATGTTGTCAATGGTGCCAGTGGAATGTGTGATTGCTTGTATAGTGCCCCTATACAAAGGTAAGGGAGATGTGTATGAATGCAATAATTTTAGGGGTATAAGTTTGTTGAGTGTGGTAGGAAAAGTGTATGGTAGGATACTGGTTAATAGGATTAGGGATAAGACAGAATAATGTGATTGCGGAAGTGCAGAGTGGTTTTAGGAGAGGTAGAGGTTGTATAGATCAGATTTTTATAGTTAGGCAGTTATGTGAGAAATATTTAGCAAAGGGTAAGGATGTGTATTTTGCATTTTTGGATCTTGAGAAAGCGTATGATATAGTTGATAGAGAGGCAATGTGGAATGTTTTGAGATTATATGGAATTAAAGGTAAATTGTTGCATGCAGTGAAGAGTTTGTATGATGGCAGTAGAGCTTGTTTTAGGGTAGGGAATGAAGTGAGTGAGTGGTTTCCAGCGAGTGTGGGACTGAGACAGGGATGTGTGATGTCACCATGGCTGTTCAATTTGTATATTGATGGAGTTGTAAGAGATGTGAATGGGTGAGTGCGTGGTCGAGGTTTGAGAATGGTAGATGGGGAAGATAATGAGTGGAGCTGAATCAGTTGCTGTTTGCAGATGATGCTGTGGTGGTGACAGATTCAGAAGAGAAGCTGTGTCAGTTAGTGTCAGAATTTGGAATGGTGTGTGAGAGAAGGAAGCTGCAAGTGAATGTGGGAAAGAGTAAGGTTATGAGGTGTACAAGAAATGAGGATGGTGCTGGATTGAATGTTATGTTGAATGGGGAGACACTTGAGGAGATTGATCAGTTTAAGTATTTAGGCTTGGTTATAGCTGCAAATGTTGGAGTGGAAGCAGATGTGTGTCACAGAGTGAATGAAGGATGCAAAGTGTTGGGTGCGTTGAAAGGAGTGATGAAAAATAGAGGGTTGGAAATGAATGTTAAGAAAGTTTTGTATGAGAAAGTGGTTGCACAAACTGTGATGTATAGATCAGAGTTATGGGGTATGAAAGTAAGTGAGAGACGGCAACTAAATGTGTTTTAGATGAAATGCCTGAGGAGTATGATTGGTGTCTCTCGACTGGATAGGGTTAGGAATGAAGTGGTGAGAGCAAGAACGGGTGTGAGGAGAGAATTGGCAGCCACAGTAAATATGAATGTTTTGAGATGGTTTGGCCATGTGGAAAGGATGGATGACGAAAGACTGCTGAAAAAGGTGATGAATGCGAGAGTTGATGGGAGAAATGCTAGAGGGAGGCCTAGGTTTGGATGGATGGATGTAGTAAGGAGAGCCCTGAATGATAGGAGGATGGATGTGAGGGATGCAAGTGAGCGTGCTAGGAATAAAAATGAGTGGCGAACGATTATAACGCAGCTCTGATGGGCATCTGCTGTTACCACGAGGCTGCATCTTACAGAGGTAGCCCTGTGGTAAGGGCAGTAGGGGAGTTGGCAGTTGTAAAGAGACACAGGTTTTGGAAGAGCCGGGAGGATGGGCTGTGGCATTCCAGCAGTGCCATCTGAATGGTCGCTAGCACACTCGTCATTGCCCATAGAGCAAAGTAATCCCCTTATTGTTTTCTTTTTTTAGATGTCGGCTACCCCCAATTAAAGGGGAAACAGCCAGGGTAGATATATATATATATATATATATATATATATATATATATATATATATATATATATATATATATATATATATATATATATATGAATAATTTTTTTTTTTTTTTTTTTTTTTTTTTTTTTTACCCCGACCGGGACTCGAACCTAAGACTTATGATTACTAAGTCAAGGCGCTACCAACTACACACCACAGAAGGTTTAAAGGGAACCCAACCTTATAGCTTATATCTGCTATACTTAGGAATGAACGCATTCTATCTGAATGCCACTATGTTCATATTACAGATTCCCCAACCTCACTTGTGGCTTCATTTTCGCATTTAATTCAATTCCCAATATCATTCGTGCTATACAATAACCAATTAAGCACATTACATATGTGAAAACATGAATCATTTTTTACCCCGACCATGACTCGAACCTAGGACTTAAAATTACTAAGTCAAGGCACTACCAACTACACACCACAGAAGGTTTAAAAGGACTCCAACCTTATAGCTTATATCTTCTATACTTAGGAATGATCGCATTCTATTTGAATGCCACAATGTTCATATTACAGATTCCCCTACCTCACTTGTGGCTTAATTTTCGCATTTAATTCAGTTCCCAATCTTATTCAGGCTATACAATAACCAAATAAGCACATTATATATGAGAAAACATGAATAATTTTTTTACCCCTACCGGGTCTCGAACCTAGGACTTATTCCTTTTGAGACTTCTGTGGTGAGTAGTTGGTAGCGCCTTGACTTATTAATTATAAGTCCTAGGTGTGAGTCCCGGTAGGGGTAAAAAATTATTCATGTTTTCACATATGTAATGTGCTTAATTGGTTATTGTATAGCCCGAATGAGATTGGGAATTGAATTAAATGCAAAATTGAAGCCAAGAGTGAGGTTGGTGAATCTGTAATATGAACATAGTGGCATTCAGATAGAATGCGTTCATTCATAGGTATAGTAAATATAAGCTATAATGTTGGATTCCTTTTAAACCTTCTGTAGTGTGTAGCTGGTAGCGCCTTGACTTAGTAATTATAAGTCCTAGGTTCGAGTCCCGGTCGGGGTTAGAAATGATTCATGTTTTCACATATGTAATGTGCTTAATTGGTTATTGTATAGCCCGAATAAGATTGGGAACTTAATTAAATGCGAAAAAGAAGCCACGAGTTAGGTTGGGGAATATACAATATGAACATAGTCGCATTCAGATAGAATGCGCTCATTCCTTAGTATGGCAGATATAAGCTATAAGGTTGGATTCCTTTTAAACCTTCTGTGGTGTATAGTTTGTAGCACCTTGACTTAGTAATCATAAGTCCTAGGTTCGATTCCCGGTCAGGGTAATAAATGATTCATGTTTTCACATATGTAATGTGCTTAATTGGTTATTGTATAGCTCGAATGAGATTGGGTATTGAATTAAATGCATAAATGAAGCCACAAGTGAGGTTGGGGAATTTGTAATATGAACATAGTGGCATTCAGATAGAATGCGTTCATTCCTAAGTATAGCAGATATAAGCTATAAGGTTGGATTCCTTTTAAACCTTCTGTGGTGTGTAGTTGGTAGCGCCTTGACTTAGTAATTATAAGTCCTAGGTTCGAGTCCCGGTGGGGGTAAAAAATGATTCAT